>PVIA01014578.1:0-26420 GCA_004024845.1 Tonatia bakeri
TTGTATGTTACTTCCTTTTTCTCCCTTGCTGCCTTTAATATTCTCTCTTTGTCTTGAAATTTTGCCATTTTAATTATGATGTGTCTTGAGGTGGGCCTCTTTGGGTTCCTCTTGATTGGAACTCTTTGTGTTTCCTGGATTTGTGTGACTTTTTCTCTCATCAAATTGGGGAAGTTTTCCTTCATTACTTTGTCAAGTAAGTTTTCTATCCCTTGCTCATCTTCTTCTCCTTCTGGTATCCCTATTATATGGATATTATTATGTTTCATATTGTCTTGCATTTCTCTTAATCCCTCTTCATTTTTTCTGAGCCTCTTTCCCTTTTCTTGTTCTTTCTGGATGTTTTTTTCAACTTTGTCCTCCAATTCACTGATCCGATCTTCTGCTTCATCAATCCTGCTTTTCATTCCTTCTACTGTGTTCTTCAGTTCAGAAAGTGTACTCTTCATTTCCTCTTGGCCTTTGTTGATAGTTTCTATTTCCTTTTTCATATAGATATAGTTTGCAGTGAGATCGTTGTAGCTTCCCTGTAGTTTCTGGAAGCTCATTGTGAGCTCGTTGAAATTCCTTATAATCATTGTTTTGAACTCAATATCTGATAGTTGAGTTGCCTCTATTTCATTCAGCATTCCTTCTGAGGCTTCCTCCTTTCCCTTCATTTGTGGATTGTTTCTTTGTCTTCTCATTGTTTCTGAGACTCTTGTTGTTAACCTGTGTTTCTTAACTTGATCTGTTCTGGTTCCTCGTGTTTATGGTGTGATCTTCTGTGGTATAATACTGTTCCCCGGAAAGTTTGTGGGTGCTCACAACTCCTGCGCTTCTGTTTTCCAAACCTTGACTCCACTAAAATTCTATAACACACCAAAAATATACTTTTTGGCAATCTGACAAAAAATAGGTATAATTTTGATTCATTCACACTGGATGGCTATTGTGTTGGCTGTTGTCATTTTTTATTTGATAGTCTAAGGGAAAAGAGGTCAATGCCCCTTACTAATTAGTCAGGTATTGCCTGTTCTAAAGATTCTTGTGGTACACCAGTTAAAAATTGCTGTGCTGAAAAATGATAGAGCTAGGATTTCTTAATCTGGGCCTTACTTCCAGTGGCTGGCCCTTTCTACTGTTCCACACTGTACTTTGTGCATAACTTTGTGCTTAGCCTGGAAGTAGATAAGCAAGGAATGAAAACTTACAATAATCCATTTTCTGCACTTTAGGACCTTAAAAACTATTTACTTTAACATGAATTCAGTTCTTATGAAAGAAAGTATTCTCCTTCACCTTTTTTGCATTTTTCCTCAACAATTATGAGAGTATAAGTCTTTTGTTTTCTAATTGAAAGTCATTTTTCTGAATATTGCTAGCATCTAAGTGATTTTATGTAAACAATATAATGTTTTGTTGAAAAATTTTAATGTACAAAAATAAGGGGGCTGGCTGGAAACAGGAGGGAGGTAGGGAGGGCTGGGGGTGGCCTGGGATGGTAGTAAAAGGCAGAAAACTGTACTTGAACAATTAAAATAAAATTTATAAAAAGAAAAAAGTTTTAATGTAAAGACAGTTTCTTTCCCACTAGTAAATTTCTGTTTTAGATATATTGGCAAAATCTGTGCCTATCATCTGCTTCTATGGTCAACTTTTTATTTTGATTGCTCCTTTCTCACATAAAGTATACGTCATTTTTTTCCACACACTGCTTCAAAGGTAACTCTTTATGTCCACTTAAATGTTTTTATGAGCTGACAAAACGTGTATCAGTTGATTTAACACTGTGCTCATTTAAGCGATTCAATTCATGAAAGATTATTTTAAGTATGTTCTACATTCATTGGAATATAAAAAGTGTGATGGGGGGAAAGGAGTTAATTTAGGGAAGGGGAGTAATGATCCCAAGATCCTTGAAATAGAAAAACTTTTAGGTACTAAGAGAGGAGAGAGTAAGACTGATCATAGAAAAGCTGAAGGAAAGGAAACTCATGGAAATATACTCCCATCCAGGGCTTTTCATAGATGCATAGTGTTTAAGAGCATAAATAAGCTCAGGAATCAACACTGCTCACATTCATGTTCATATTCTAGCTCTGCTCATTAAGCTGTTTGAATTTTGACAAGTGTCTTAATCTCTCCATGACTGTATTTCTTATCTGTAAATTGCTCAAGGATCAAACTAAATAGTATATGTAAAGGGTTTATAACAATGACAGGAACATGATAAGTTTTCAATAAATAGTAGCCATTAGAATTGAAGGCATTATTTATACATTTAGACACCTTGTTGTTTCAGGAAATGGATAGCCTTGGCACATTCCGGATCTAGAGAAAGAATCGTTGGAATAACTTTTTTTCAGGTCAATAGATGTGGCAGTTCCCACATGGTATCTGCACTAATGTAGAAAGAGACCTGCATTACTAAACACAAAATGCATGAAAACAGATATGAATACATACCTTTCCTTTGAAAAGATTTGTAGTTTCAGTTTTATATTACCTAAATAGTTGCTGACAAGAAATAATATTTTAAAAAGAGAAATAGGATTTTATCAGTTGAGTGTTTAATTAAAAAATTGAAAGATCCATAACAATAGGGTGAAAAACATTGAAATGAAATATAGAAGGAAGCCATTGTGCCACCAGGCATTTTTTATTTCCCTAACATTAAGTGTGCCCTATGGTAAGCATAAATAAGGCTTTGGATATAGATTATCCTTCATGCATAGTTCCTGCAAAATCCTTTTTCATTTTATAAATCCTACTGAAGAGTTTTAGCTTTAAACATTCCATGAGGAGTTTTAGGAATATTTCCATATGAAGTATCTACAAATGATTCTAAATGACAGGAAGTGCCCAGGTTTCCCTGGGCATTCTCTTTATCCTTCCCAGTGCCTTCTAACTACTTATGTCCTAGATCCATCACGAGCATTAAATATATGAATTAGGTCAAGTGATATGGTGGTGTCAGTATCAGGATTCTAAGGGAAATAGGTAGAAATTGTCAAAAAGCAATTTCATTGCCAACTTAAAGTAGATCACTTCTGAGTCCCCAGAGACAAATATTAATTATGTCAATTCTACTTAAATATAATACTTCCTAGCCTCTTTTTTTTTTCATTTTAGTGTAGAGTCTGCTTTTAGGCTAGTTTTTTTCCATTTTCCAGAATATAAGGGGAAATGATACAAACAAAATCTAAAATAACTTTTGCTTCTAAAGATTAGAAAATCTCATAACCACTCAGCTGGAAATGCATTATAAATTACTCTAATTTCAGATATTTTTTAACATATCAATCTCTGTCAAGGTAAAAATTTTATAAATATTTTAATTAATAATGTGTATTTTAATCTCTTGTTCAGGTACTCAAATGTTTTTGGAAGTAAGCAAATTATAAGTAAAAAATCAATTCATTTTTTATAACAGCAGTAAATTTGAAATTAGGATTTTGATCCAAATGCAATGCTTAACATACAGAAAAATAAAGTGGCCAGTTTATAGCTAAATGCAGGCATGAGGACTAATACACCAAATATTTTAAAGATGTTTTTGGGCCATGGTAGCCAACCATGCTGCAACTTATAGTGGTAAGCACTGAAGATAAAAACAATGAGTAAGATATCCTTTGCCTTGATTAAACTGTTCTTTTATCACATGTACAGAAACTCTCATAAAATTTAAGAAACAAAATAAGTCTTGTCTGGTTTTTATATTCCTAGATATAACAACAACTTTAAGATAAAAAATAAAATAAAGTTAAGTGACATGTGGACAGCCAGTTGTGTGGATGAAGTGGGAGAAGGCAACACCGATGCCATGAGATCCTTTGTTGTGGGTTGGCCCACGGTGAACTTTGTGGCCACCTTCAGGTAAGAAGACAGCTTGTATATGGGCTAGCTCCTATGAAGTACAGTCAACTGTATAGTTTCTAGGATGGAGGGAAAAAAGTTAGTTAAATTTTTCTAATTTTTTAAAGGAAAATATTTTATTCTGATTCAGTTCTTCCAAAGTCAATAACTCACCTTTTGAGACACCCCCAGTGAAGACACTTGCATGCTATATGTCTCTTCCAAAGAGCTTTTTATTAAAATATGTGAAAAGTAATAGTAAATACTGAAAACTGTGGGAGTCATTTATCTTGACTAGTAATTTTTAAATGGGCTCTACTGAAATGCCTCCAAAACCATGGAAGAAGAATGGAGTTATCAGAGCTCTAGAACCCCCCCCCCAACATTTCCTCTCCTAATGTTTAGGTATTGTTTTACATATTGTGCTTTTGAGTTGGTATTTTCAAACTACTGAAATAGACCTTTACTGAAAAAGCTTTATAAAATAGTCCAATTACATTCGAATAACTGCCAAATTTTCTAAAGAAATTGTTTTTAACTATTGAAACAAAATTAATTTCATGATATAAATGGTGCCTGAATTGTACATTGCATTCTGATTTTGTACCTATAGAGATGTGATCATCAAACGCAAATTTATGATTCAAGAAGTTAAAGTTAGTTTTCTAAGATTCACTCCCTGGCTAGGATGGGGTTGGAGAATGGGTGGAGAATATTCGTGCTCATATCCTCAACATGCTAAATTGGCACTTTTCAGTAAGGGTGAGCACATGAAAATGTATAACTGATTTTGAACAACTGTACCTGCAAGTCCAGTATTTGTTTTGCACTTAAGAAGTAAAGAGTTGATGTTCATCACATGCACGCAATGTCTTTTTTTGGGGGGGAGGATTCTTTCCCCACTACCACCAAACTCTTCAGGCATCATCCTAAAGCCAAATAACTAAAATTTTCCAAGCTACTAATGTGCTAATAAAGGAAGGACATGTCATTAAATTGTGTTATGCACTGTTGGTCACCACAAGACTCTAAGAACTTATTTGGAAGAAACATGTGTTTTTATTATCCTCTGCATATCTTCTTTTCTGCGACAAATTTCCCTAGATGTTATCATTTTTAATTGCTTAATCTCCTTGGAGTTATAGGTGAAAGGAAGCAGTTTCAAGTGAGAGGTTCGGCTACATGATATCTTTAAACAAGGAGTTTCCATGAAGCTTCATTTTAAAAGAAGCGAGAACGTAGAGACAAGTGTTACATGATGCATCATATTTCTCCAAAAGTAGAGTACTTTAACCAAATAATTAAGGTTAACATCATGACTATTTTCATATGACTATCATGTATCCCTTGATAGAATATGATGAAAAGAACAATTCACCTTTATGGCATTCCTTTCCAAAACACATAACCTCAGTCTAATCATGAGAAAACATCAGACAAACCCAAATTGAGGGATATTCTATAGGTTACATGACTAGTAGTACTCCTCAAAACTGCAAGGTGAAAAAAAAGAAAAAAGAAAGATAAGATATAGGAACTGTCATAGACCAGACACTAAGGTAATGTGATAACTAAATGCAGTGTAGTATCCTGGATTGGATCTTAGAGTAGAAAAAGGATATCAGTGGAAAAACTGGTGAAATAGTTGAGTTGAGTTTATAGTATTGCACCATTATTGGTTTCTTAGTTTGACAAATGTGCCATGATAATGGGAGAGGATAAGATGAGAGGAAACTGAAACTGGGTGGGAGATATACAGAGACCTTCTGTGCTACCTTTACAATTTTTTGAAAAACTGAAATTATTTCAAAATTAAAAGAGTACTTAAAAAAAAATGTAGTGTTGGAGAGTACTGCCTCTGGCATGGCAGAGTGACAACCCTAGAGATAATAATTATAAACTCTGAACAAAATATAAGCAACTACCTGAAGGTTCTGGAAGGTGAACAAAAGCTGGCAGATTTTGATGAGGAACTGAAACTTGGAAGGAGGCACTAACACTAGAGCTTCCGCTTTTTAAGGCACTAGACTGAGGCCGGCAACAGTCACGTCATAGTGAAGGGTAACTAAAGGGACAAATTTTTTTGGTTGAAGAACCAGAAAAGTGTCTGGGTCAGCCACAGCGTCAGAAAAGTGAAGAAGGAAATCTCAAAAAGGAGAGTAGCTAAGAATGAAAGCTCCAAATTTTGTGTACAGACTCTGCTCAAGTCTCTGGGTGATTGCTGCACCATACCGGCATGGAACAACTCAAAGCAGCTTGAAGCTAAGGATAAAAGAATTGAGCTAATCCCTCCACAATATCTGGTATCAAGCTATATTACAAGGCCACTGTAATCAAAACAACCTGGTACTGGCATAAGAACAGACACATAGACCAATGGAACAGAACAGAGAGCCCAGAAATAAACCCAAGTCTCTATGGTCAACTAATATTTGACAAAGGGGGAAGAAGCATAAAATGGAGTAAAAATAGCCTCTTCAACAAATGATGTTGGGAGACCTGGACAGCTACATGCAAAAAATGAAACTCGATCACCAACTTACACAAACACAAAAATAAATTCAAGGTGGATAAAAGAGTTAAATATAAGTCATGACACCATAACAGTCCTAAAGGAAAACATTGGCAGGAAAATCTCAGACATTCCACACAGCAACATCCTCACTGATATATCCCCTAAAGCAAGGGACATAAAGGAAAGAATAAACAAATGGGACCTCATCAAATTAAAAAGCTTCTGCATGGCTAAAGAAGACAGCATTAAAATGAAAAGAGAGCCAACTATATGGGAAAACATATTTGCCAATGATACCTTAGACAAGGGTTTGATCTCCAAAATATATAAAGAACTCAAAATGACTTCACTTTAGGAAGACAAGCAACCCAATTAAAAAATGGGCAAAGGATTTGAACAGACACTTCTCCAAGGAGGACATACAGAGAGCCCGGAGACATATGAAAGGATGTTCAGCATCACTAGCCATCAGAGAGATGGAAATTAAAACCACAATGATATACTGCTTCACACCAGTCTGAATGGCCATCATAAACAAATCAACAAACAAGTGTTGGAGAGATTGTGGAGAAAAGGGAACCCTAGTGCACTGTTGGTGGGATTGCAGACTGGTGCAGCCACTGTGGAAAACAGTATGGAGTTTCCTCAGAAAACTAAAAATGGATCTGCCTTTTGACCCAGTAATTCCACTGCTGGGATTATACCCTAAGAGCCCTGAAACACCAATCCAGAAGAACCTATGCACCCAATGTTCATAGCAGCACAATTTACAATAACTAAGTGCTGAGAGCAACCTAAGTGCCCATCAGTAAATGAATGGATCAAAAAACTATGATACATTTACACAATGGAATTCTATGCAGCAGAAAGAAGGACCTCCTACCCTTTGCAACAGCATGGATGGAACTGGAAAGCCTTATGTTAAGCAAAATAAGCCAGGTGGTGAGGGGCAAATACCATATTATCTCACCTTTAACTGGAACATAATCAACGAAAGAAAAAAGCAAACAAAATATAACCAGAGACATTGAAATTAAGAACAATCTAACAATAGCCAGAGGGTAGGGGGAAGGGGACTGTGGGGAGAGGAGTTTTCAGGAACTGCTATAAAAGACACATGGACAAACCCAAGGGGGAGGGTGGAAGCAAGGGAGGGAGGTGGGTTTGGCTGGGCTGGGTGGTGGAGTGCTGGGGAGAAAATGCAGACAACTGTAATTAAACAACAATAAAGTAGTTTTTTAAAAAAAAGAACTGAGGAGGCGCTGCCAACCACAGGTGGGATAGAGTTTGCAGCTTGAAACAGATCAAGTTGTTTGTCTGTTAGAAACATCAACACTTCGGCAAATACAGCAGAACTCCGACTCTTCAGAACAAAACATCATGATGTCCAGGACACAATCTAAAATTTCTTAATATACTAAGAAACAAAAAAGGGAAAAGATAATTTAAAAGGTAATCCTGAGGTGATCCATATGTTGGAATTAACCCAAAAAGAACTTTAAAGTAACTCTTATAACTACCCTTAGTAGGTAAAAGGGAAAGCCAATTGAAATGAAGGCAGTCTCAGCAGAGAAATAGAAAATATAAAAAAGAGACAAATGAAAATCCTAGAACTGAAAACATCAACATCTTAAATTTTAAAAATTAACTGTGTGGCATTAGTTGCAGAATGGAAATGAAAGAGGAAAGAACAAACTTAAAGATAAATCAGTACTAATTGTCCAATCTGAAGGATGAGGGGGGAGGAGTTTTTAATGAAAAATGCATCAGAAACTTATTGGAAAAAAACAAAAGATATAATATACATGTAAATGGAATTCCAGAAAAAGGAGAGAAAGGGAATGAGACATAGTAAGTGTTTAAATAAATAATGGTTTGAAAACCTTGGAGATTTGGTGAAAGACAAAAATGTACAGATTCAGTAAGCTCAGTGAACAGCAAACAGGAGTATGAAAAAAACTTCACTTTGTAATGTTATCGACAAACTGCTATAACCAAAGATAAGAGAAAAACTTGAAAATGCCAGAGAGAAACAACACATTACATGCAGAGAAATAACAATCTGTGTCACTGTGGGTTTTTCATCAGAAACTATGATGGTTTCAGAAGACAGTGGAGTGGTATTAAATTGTTGAAAGAAAAAATTTTAAACCTAGAATACTATATCCACCAAAAATATCCCTCAAAAACGAAGGTGAAACAAAGATCTCTTTTTAACTCTAAGAATTTATTGCCAGCAGAACTATACTATCAAAAAAAAAAATGCTGATGGAAGTTTTTCAGCCTGAAGTAAAATACTAGAGGGAAGCTCAGATCTTTAGGAAAGGATGAAAAACATTAAAAATGGTGTATAGATCTCAGTAAATATCAAGAAAGTCAAGGTCATGATCAGTTTGAAATGCCATCAGTAGTAGCTCAAGAAGCAGTGACTATACTATCTGTAAAGAAACAAAACACTCATAGCTTTGAAATATAAGACTAACAAACAACTGCCAGAATCTGTGAGGCATTCAAAATCAAGTCAAGTTGGGGGAAGAGCAAACAATAAAAGTAAATTTTCCATGCTTTACCTTGGGAAATGGGGTAGTTCATCACATCTCAAAAAATGCCAAGGGAATTTCATATCTCTTTCGCTGCTTGTCTTGATTCACATACATAGGATCTATATTTTCTAGGAGAACAGGCACTGCACCTTGATTTTATAGATAACTATATGGTGAATCCTCATTTAATATCATTGGTAGATCCTTGGAAACTAACTTTAAGTGAAGTGCTGTATAACAAAACTAATTTTACCATAGGCTAATAGGTATAAACAAGAGTTAAGTTCCTACAGCATATTTCTGGTCAAAAAAAATCACCACACTTCCAAACAAAGACCTAGATAACTTCTACTATTAAATATTGAAGTAAATCTGAGCTATACATCCATTTAAGAAAGATTATGGACACAAGTAAAAATTATTTTTCCAACCCATCTATTCCAGTTGAGGGTCACAAGTGGCTGGAGCCTATTCTTGCAGCTCAGGATGCAAGGCAGGACCCAGTTCTGGACAGAACTACATTCCATCACAGTGCATCCTCACACACACTCACACATTCACTCATTCTGGGACAATTTAGACACACCAGTTAACCCAATATGCATATCTTTGGAAAGTGGGAAGAAGCTGGAGTACCCAAAGGAAACCCATGCAGATATTGGAGATAATACAAAATCCACACACAGTAGCCCCAGCCAAGAATCAGGGTTTTTTTCTCATCAGTGCCATAACGAGATAATTTTAAACAAAACATTATTCAAAGACCTCTTGTGTAATAAAATGGGGACATTGTTCAAAAAGACACAGAAAGTATTTAAATCTGAAAGAGGAATCAGAATATTTTAACTTAAGTACCTAGTATGAATCTTAGTCTATAAACAGATATGCAAGAAAAGCCTGTTCGTTTATAGATCAAATTAGAACCCACCTTGAGCCCTATTTTGCCAGGCTATTAAAAAATAAAATTTTCTTCTTTACTGGAATTCCAATATTCTTAGGGTAGGAGATTTCTCTGATGTCCCCAAAACAAATGGAGAGCTGACCTTAAGTCAATTGTAGTCATTATTTTTTTCAATGCTCAGACTTGTTCTTTTCTATCTAGAGATGCTCACTGCTTGCCACATATGGGGTGAAGGTATCTTTGTTAATATGCAAACCTTGGTGCCTAGGAAGAAGCCTCCCTAGTCACTCTTTAGAACCATTTGTTCTGGGTTCTCTCTGTCTCTTTAGGCACCTTGACTGAGTAACATAACAGTTCCCAGCTCACTGTCAAGAGTCAGACTCTTTCCCCTCCCAAATTTGAGGGAATCTTTCCAATCTGCCTTGCCCTTTTTCTTTTCCTAAGATAGACTGCTTTCTCCCCTCTTGGCTCCTATCAAATGAGCTGAGGTGTTTATGAAACTCTAACATAGGTAGCCTTGATTTTCTGTTTGGATTTCTGTAAAAAATGCCTGAGATTAAGAATTAGTAGGGAAAAGAAGTCATGTATGCTTGTGTAGAGCGGGAGAAAGAGAAAAAACACAAGAAGGCTATACAAATCAAATCTTAATAGATTAACCTGACATACTTCATAATCATGCTTAATAATTTTTAAAGTAATATATTCTATACATTCAAACAGTGGAACACTATAGGAATGAAAAGGAATGATCTAAAACCACATGCAGTGATATGAATCTCACAAACATAATGTTGAATGAAAGAAACCAGGCACAAAATAGTACATACTGCATGGTTATGTTTATATAAAGTACCCAAACAACAAAACTTTCCGAATAGTGGGAACTAGTGCCTGAAAAGGAGCACAACAGACCTTCCAAGGTGTTTTTCTGTTTCATAACCTGGGTGCTAATCACATGGATGTATTTAGTGTGCAAAAATTCTTCAAGCTGTATACTTCAGCATTCTAGAGTGTTCTGTATGTATCATCATACGTATCAATAAAGGGTTAAAAGTTTAAAAAATATTGTTTTAAAGGGGCAATTCTCTTTAACTGCTTTGAAAAAAGTGAACAAACCTGAAGAAAAATCACCTATTTTTCAGCATAGATTTTTGCTTAATAAGCCAAAGATTAGACATAAACAAACTTTGAAAATCTGCTGTTTAGGAAAGATTGTAAGGAATTGTGAAAGATGAAACTTGTATGGTCATTGGTAGAGGTGTAATATACTACCTCATGACCAGTCCTGGGAGATGGCCATGAACAAAACTGCTAAGCAACAAAGTTAGAAACAAATTACAAATATTTGTTGGATACTTTTCCGTAATGAAAATAACTAATGTTTTCAGTTCTTTGAGGAGTTTAAAAGATTGTAAAAGGTAGCAAATAACAAGACCATATGAAAAAAAGCTTTAAATTGTTTTTCACTTTAGGAATTAATTACAGCAGTGACCAGAAAAAAAGAGTAATCAATACCAATTTAGTTGTAAATGAACTGATGCTACTCAGAAGATTATAGTAATTAAGAGTAAGTTTTCTACACAGGCACACAAGAGGAGGGTTCAGTGGCCCGGCCCCCATCTAGAGAGCACAGAGTTGGGACTAGAGCTGACTCAACAGGTTGCCTCAGGTCTGTGCAGCCAATTCCTTCCCACCAGTAGCCCCCGCCTGCATTGTCTGTCCTCTCTTCACCACCTCCCATCATGAATCTGGGTAATGGCAGCAGTGGCTCGGTGCCCAACTACTAGGACCAGGGAGATGTGGAAACCCTGAAGCTGGACTCTTGTGCCTCCCCAGCATCCAGGCCCTGCCTAAACACCAGCACCAGCTGTGCCCATGGTGACTCAATGTCAATGCCAAACCCTTGGTGCTGAAAACCATGCCGCAAGATCATTCCATTCTTCTGGTGGGCCAGAACCAGCCACAACCACCCCTGGCTGGTGCCTCCAGCAACACCCCTAGTGCCAGAGCTGAGCTGGCAGCATGCGGAAGGCCCTTAGGCACTTGTAGAACCTTCTGAAGAGGAAGAAGTTGTGTGAAGGTGCAATTCCACCTGTTTAGCATGGAACTTTCAGAACCTGTTGTAGAAAATGGAAAGACAGACATGTCCCCAAAGAATCATGGGAACACAAAGAAGAAACAAGTGAAGCAGAGTAGGGGGTGTTTCTCTGGGAGATGCAAGGCCCACAGAGGAAAATGCCCAAGAAATGATGGAAGCAGAAGAGAAAGTACCAAAACCTCAATCTGTGGTTGCACCACCAGGTGCTCCTAAAAAAAGAACATTTAAATGTATTATTCATTGGGCACATTGATGCTGGCAAGTCAGCCATTGGAGGACAAATAATGTATTTGACTGGAATAGTTGACAAGATGACACTTGAAAAATGTAAAAGTGGAGCTAAAGAAAAAAAAGAGAAACTTGGTACTTGGGCCTTATACACAAATCAGGAAGAACGAGACAAGGGTCAAACAGCAGGATCCGTGCCTAATTATGAAACAGAAAAGAAGCATTTCACAATTTTTAGATGCCTCTGGCCATAAGAGTTTTGTCCCAAATATGGTTGACAGTACTTCTCAAGCTGATTAGTCTGTACTGGTAATCTCAGCTAGAAAAGAATTTCAAACGATTTGGTAAAGGAGAACAGCCCTGACCAGTGTTGCTCAGTTGGCTGTGCATCATCCCACAAAGCAAAAGGTGGCTGGTTTGATTCTAGTTAGGGCACATGCCTGGGTTGTGGGTTCGGTCCCCCGTGGAGGTGCATATGAGAAGATGTTTCTCACCCTCTCTTCTCCCCTCCTTTCATCTTTATAAATAAATTAAATAAATAAGTATATCTAGGAAAGAAGGGAGGGGAGGAAAGGCAAGAGAACATGAAATGTTGGCAAAGACAGAACGTGTGAAACACTTAATTGTGTGCTTATTGATAAGATGGATGATCCAACAGTGTGAAGTGGAGCATTGAGAAATTTGAAGAATGTAAGGAGAAACTAGTGCCATTTTTTTAATAAAAGTTGACTTCAATACCAAAAAGGACATTTACTTTATGCCCTGCTCAGGACTGACTGGAGCAAATCTTAAAGATCAATCATATTTCTTTCCTTGGTACATTGGATTACCATTTATTCCTTATCTAGATAATTTGCCAAACCTCAGTGGATCAGTGGATGGACCAATCAGTCTGCCAATTGTGGATAAATACAAGGATATGGACACTGTGGTCCTGGGAAAGCTGGATTCGGGACCTATTTGTGAAAGTCAGCAGCTTATGATGATGCCCAATAAGCACAACATAGAAGTTCTTAAAATCCTTTCTGATGGTGTAGAAACTGATTCTGTAGCCCCAGGGGAAAAGCTCAAAATCAGACTGAAAGGACTGAAGAAGAGGAAATTCTTCCAGGTTTTATACTTGTGATCCTAATAATCTTTGTCATTCTGTACACACATTTGATGCCCAGATAGTGATTATAGACTACAGATCCATCATCTGCTCAGGTAATAATGTGGTACTGCATATTCATACCTGTAGTGAAGAAGTTGAAATAACAGCCTTAATTTGCTTGGCAGACAAAAAATCAGGAGAAAACAGTAAAACTAAACCTTATTTTGTGAGACAGGAACAAATACACCTTACTCGCTTAAAAACAGCAGGAAACACCTGCCTTGAGACCTTTAAAGACTTCCCTCAGATGCATCAGTTTACCTTAAGAGATGAGGGTGAGATCATTGCAATTGGAAAAGTCTGGAAACTGGTTCCAGAGAATGACTAAACATTTTCTTGACTACCCTGAACAACACTGTGAGGAAATTTGACTACAAAAGCCTACTTCACACCACCTTCTCCTATTTTCTGTTCATTAACAAACCTCTTCCCATATTTTGCAGTGACAAAATTTGCAGCAAAAGCCCTTGTTATGTCAGTTTTCTGAATTACATTGAATTTTTACTATGTCATTATTTAATCTTTCACAAGATTTATTTTTTCCCCTCTCAAACTGTTTCCTTGGACAGATGTGGCAATAGCTTTGTAAGTGATGTGGACATAATTGCCTTAAATAATGAATATCTACAGAATTTAAAAAAAAATTATTTTCCCTTTAGGCATACATAGTCTTTTTCTCCCAAACAGATTATTCTGAGTTTGCGAGTGTGTATGCACATGTTATAAAGATATCTAACATGTTAAAATATTCAATTTGAAATGTTTTTTGGTAAGAAGTGGCAGTAGTAGTTTTCTAGCTTCCAGTCAAGATGGCAGAGTAGATCAATGCAGTACTCACATTATCCCATAATCACATTGGAATTACAATTAAATTAAAGAACAACCATCATTCAGAACAACCTGAAAAGTAGCTGAACCTTAGTCTTACAACTAAGGATATAAAGAAGAAGTCCCAACCTCACACCCAGCCCAGGGTTCCCATGCCAGGAAGGAAAGTCACTATAACTTCTGCCTTTGAAAACCAGTGGGAATTGCGGCTGAACGAGATGGGGGGACTTCTGGAGACCAAGGCATTCCTCTGAAAAAGCTCATGCATGGACTTAACTTGGACTCACTCACTCTGAGCTCTAGCACTGGGCAACTGCTCAAAAGACACCAGGAATATACTGGGAGGAACTCTATTAACTGGCATCAGGGCAAGGGCTGGAGGGACAACTTTCTCCCAGGCCAAAGTGCTGGCAGAAGCCATTGTTTCTTTCTGAGCCCTCCCCTCACACACAGAGCCAACAGGGAGATGCCATATCTGAGTCTCCATCAACCTGACTAATATTGTCCCCATGCCCTGATGCTACCCTACCCAACTTTAGGGTCTACCCAAGCTGTTTCCAGTGGCTCTTCCATACAAGCAGCCTGCCATAGCTTATGCTGCAGACTTTCCTAAATTCTGTCAAAGGTTCACAAAACCCAGACAAGCAATATCTAGCCTCATTGTGCCCCAAACACCCTGCTAAGTCACCCCAGTCCCGGCACTAGCAGAAGCTGGTCTCAGTTTCTAGCTTGGCCTTTCCTGGGGCCTCCTTTCAGTACACAATCTAGAAACTCAAGGAATGATGGCTAACTCTTAACAGTTGAAAAAGTTCTCACAAAGCCATTAATCCAAAGAAATACACTGTTTCTTAGATCTTATTTGAGAATGACTGACTTTTGTTAGAATGCCTCTAAGCCCAGTACTAGTAGCAGCCATCTGTAGATCACTCTGTAGCTCATACCAGGTGGCCTCTGGTGGGGCACAGGCAGCAGCTAACTTTGATCTGCACAACCAGAGCAGTGCACCCAGTGGGCAACTTTAAACTACATCAGAGCATCACCATCCATCCACCTCCACAAGTGATACACTCAAGGAGGGACTTAATCAGGAACCAGAATATCACTGAACTGAATCCTGCTTTGTGGGGTCAGCACCTGCACAGCAGATTCTCCTCTGTGGTCATAGCCAGTTTTTGAAATCAATCAGCCTGGGGGTAAATTCCACTTATGTGCCAATAACAAGCCTCAACTACAGTAAGAAGGTGCACAGAGCCCACACAGTGCCAGGCAGAGGATGTGCCCCTGGAAGCCCTGCTCAGGTGACTGGGGAGGTTGTGCTACTGGGCCTTCAGAACACCTACTACATAAGGCCACTCTACCAAGACTGGGAGACATAGCAAACCTACCTAATACATACTGTAGAAATAAACACAGGGAGGCAGCCAAAATGAGAGACAAAGAAACATTTCACAAATAAAAGAACTGAACAAAACTCCAGAAGGACTAAAGAAAATGTAGACAAGCAGAGTTCAGATGTAGATGCAGAGTTCAACACACTGGCTATAAGGATGCTTAATGAACTTGGGGGGGAGGGGTGGAGATAAACTTCGTAAAAACAAAGAGACAGGAAACATAAAAAACATTTAAAAAGCCAGTCAGAAATTAAAAATACCATAACTGAAATGAAGAACATATTGCAAGGAATCAACACTAGAGTAGATGAAGCAGAGAATCAGATCAGCAATTTGGAAGATAAGGAAAAAGAAAACAATCAGAACAACATAAAGAAAAAAGAATCCCAAAAAATTAGGATAGTGTAAGGAGCCTCTGAGACCATTTCAAGTGTATCAATATTCACATCATGGGGGTGCCAGAAGTAGAAAAAAGAGAGCAAGGAATTGAAAGTCTATTTGGAAAAATGGAAAACTTTCCAACATTGGTGAAGAAAGTAGACATAGAAGTCTAGGAAGCACAGAGAGTCCCAAACAAGATGAACCCAAAGGCCTACATCAAGACACATCATAATTAAAATGCAAGAGGTTAAAGACAAGAGAGAATCTTAAGAGCAGTGAGAGAAAAGCAGTTAGTTACCTACAAGGGAGCTCCCGTAAGACTGTGACCTGATTTCTCAACAAAAACTTTGTAGGGCAGAAGGGATTGGCAAGAAGTATTCAAAGTGATCAAAAGCAAATACCTAAAACCAAGACTCCAGAAAAGGTATCACTTAAAATCAAAAGACCTATAAAGACATTCTTAGACAAGAAAAAGCTAAAAGAGTTCATCACCACCAAATCAGTATTACAAGAAATATTAAAGAATCAAGAAGGAGAAAAAGAAGGAGGAAGTATTCAAAAATAAGAATAATAAAATGGTGATAAATATATATCTATCAGTAATTATTTTAAATGCAAGTGGATTGAATGCTCCAATCAAAAGACATAGTGCAACTGAATAGATAACAAACAAGACCCTTATTACATATTCTGTCTATAAGAGACTCATTTTGTATCAAAAGATACACAGAGATTGAAAATAAATGACTGGAAAAAGATACTTCATGAAAATGAAAAGGGGAGAAAAGGCCAGGGTAGCAAGACAAAATATATACCAAAACAAAGGCTATGACAATAGAAAAGAAGGTGCTGGTGCTCCTTCTTCTGGGGGCATTCCATTTTGGGGTATTTAACTGAAGAAACATAAAACACTAAATCAAAAAGAAATATATATCAGGGATAGAGGCATAGGTATATATACTGTGACTCCTTGCACAACCAAAAGAAGGACAACAACAAATTTAAAACAAAAAACAACCAGAACCACTAGAAAATCAAACTATATGGAAGTCTGACAACCAAGGAGTTAAAGAAGAAACATTCATCCAGATCAATAGGAGGGGTGAAAACAGGTATCTGAGGTGGAGAAGACTTGCAGCAAGGCTGCAGCTGGTATACTGGGTGGTCCCACATTTGCATGAGGATAAACCAGGAGGAACAACTAGGAAGGGAGATAGACTACACAACCCAGGGTTCCAGTACTGGGAAATAAAGCCTCAAAACCTCTGACTGAAAAAACCTGTGGGGATTGCAGCAGTGGGAGAAACTCCCAGCCTCACAGGAGAGGTATCTCATTGGAGATACCCACAGATCCTAGAATGTACACAAAGCTACCTACCTGGGAATCAGCACCAGAAGGACCCAGTTTGCTTGTGGGTGGCAGAGGAAGTGACTGAAAGCCAGCTGAGAACCAAGCAAGCAGGACTGTTCCCTCTCTGACCCCTTCCCCACATACAGTGCCACAACACAGAGACCTGGGTTGAGCACCCAACCCCCTGCAAATACCTAAGGCTCCGCCCCTTAGTACTTAACAGGTGAAAAAAACATGACCCAAATGAAAGAACAGATCAAAGCTCCAGAAAAATACAACAGCAATGAACATTTAGCCAGCTTATCAGATGTAGATTTCAAAACACTGGTAATCAGGATACTTACAGAAATGGTTGAGTATGATCACAAAAGAGGAAAAAGTGAAAGCTATGCAAAGTAAAATAAAGAAAAATGTACAGGGAACCAACAGTGATGGAAAGGAAACCAGAACTCAAATCAACAGTTTGGACCAGAAGGAAGAAATAAACATTCAACCAGAACAGAATGAAGTAACAAGAATTCAAAGAAATAGAGAGCCTTAGGAACCTCTGGGACAGCTTTAAGCATTCCAACATCCAAATCACAGGGGTGCCAGAAGGAGAAGAGGAAGAGCAAGAAATTGAAAACACTTGCAAAAATAATGCAGGAGAACTTCCCCAATCTGGCAAAGAAAATAGACTTCCAGGAAGTTCAGGAAGCTCAGAGAGCTCCAAAGTTGGACTCAAAGAAGTACACACCAAGATACATCATCATTACATTACCCAAGATTAAAGATAAGGAGAGAATCTTAAAAGCAGCAAGAGTAAAGGAGACAGTTGCCTACAAAGCAGTTCCCATAAGACTATTAGCTGATTTCTCAAAAGAAACCTTGAAGGCAAGAAGGGGCTGGAAAAAAGTATTTGAAGTCGTGAAAAGCAAAAACCTCAATCCAAGATTACTCTATCCAGCAAAACTTTCATCTAGAAAGGAAGGGCGGAAAAAGTGCTTCCCAGATAAAGTCAAGTTAAAGGAGTTCATCATCACCAAGCCCTTATTATATGAAGTGTTAGAGGGACTTATCTAAGAAAAAGAAGATGATCAAAAATATAAACAGTAAAGTGACAACAAACTCATTTATCAACAACTGAACCTAAAAAAAAACAAAAACAAAAACTGTTTCTAGCAAACAACTAGAAAAGAACAGAATCACAGAAATGGAGATCACATGGAGGGTTATCAGCCAAGAGTGGAAGGGGAAGAACGGCGGGGGGAAGTACAGGGAATAAGTAGCATAAATGGTAGGTACAAAATAGACAAGGGGATGTTAAGAATAGTATAAGAAATGGAGGAGCCAAAGAACTTATATATATGAGCCATGGACATGAACCAAGGGGGGAGAATGTGAGTGGGAGGGTGGGTGCAGGGCAGAGGAGAGTAAAGGGGAGAAAATGGGACAACTCCAATAGTATAAACAATAAAATATATTTTAAAATAAATAAATAATATAGTTTTAAAAAGACATATATCCATATGGTTATTGTAATATTATTCACTATAGCCAACACATGGAAACAGCCTAAGTGCCCATTGGTAGATGAACATATAAAGATGTGGTATATATACAGGATGGAATATGATTCAGCCATAAAAAAATGAAATCTTGCCATCTTGAACAACATAGATGAAACTAGAGGGTGTTGTCTGAGTGAAACGAGTCAAACAGAGAAAGACATATGATATCACTTATATGTGAATCTAAAAAAACAAAATAAATGAACATGCAGAACAGAAACACACTCACAGATACAGAGAACATTTTGACAGTTGCCAGAGGGGAGGGGAGTTGGAGGACTGGCTGAAAAAGGTGAAGGGATTAAGAAGTACTAATTGATAGTTATAGAATAGTCATGGGGATGTAAACTGTAGCATAGGGAATATACTCAATAATACTGTAATGCCTATGTATAGTGTCAAATGGGTACTAGATTTATTGGGGTGATTACTTGGTAAATTACATAAATGTCTAATCACTGGGCTTTATACCTGGAACTATATTATATTATATATCAAGTATATTGTATATCAACTGTAACTGAAAAATAAAAAAATTATTTAAAGAAAAATAGAACAATTTTTGATGTGCTTATTTACTAAATTATCATTCTGCTATATGTATGAAGCAATAAAGGTTATTTTCCTGACCAAAAAAAAAAATGGTTTCTTGGCCATTGGTATGTCATATTTCTCTTTTATCTCTTAATCTCAAGCATACTTTTTATTTGTATTACACTTACTGCTACAAAAAGACTCTAAGATAATCAGCCCAGTTTTACAGAAGTGATTAAGAGATTTGTCCATCATGGTATGGTTTATGTATATCCTTGAAAGCAGGTGTTTGGATTTCAAATCAAGCACTCTTTCCATTCTAAGAGTACCACTTATAGAAGAATAATAAAATAAGAAAATGTGTGTCTCTTTGAGGTTTTAGTGAAACTATACTTGACTGTGTAGTTTTTCCTAATAGAAAGCTTTACTTCAGCGTCCTCCAGAACAGTTATGCCGAGGTCGCAGTTGTGTTTAGCTGCATCAATAACAACAGACTGTTGATATTTCATTGACTTAAATATGTTCGTGTAAGTATTTTATGTGGTTTAATTTTTCTGTCCCATTTTATTTGCAGTTCCCCAGAACAAAAGGACAAATGGTTCTCTCTCCTTCAGAGGTATTTTTTCAGTATACATATTTTTAATCTTTAACCTGTAGTTAAATGATTTAATTAACTTCTGCAGATACTGCCCCTTCTCCTTCATAAAAATTGTTAATTTGTCCTCAAAATAAGCTGTTATGTAGACTGTACACTAGCTACTAAATACTATAATGTTTTCTCATTACATGCATTTCTTACTTTCTAGGAAGGAGAACATGGAGATCTGGTCAGATTATTTTAGACAAAAATTAGTCAGTAATGTCTTCTGTATCTTTTCCTGTCTCCAGCCTACCATTTGGAGTTAGTAGTTTCCTCAAAGCATGTATTAAGTTTTCATATATGGAGAGTATTCTGCTGAGCCCCTTAAAAAATCAGTCATTATTCTTACCTTTGAACATACAAACTAAAATGGTCAATTTAGGTTCATCTGTTATTCCCATGGTTCCCTCCATTCTTCCCTCTCTCCTTTCCTGAGCAATGAGGTAACCAATATTTACATCCCACTGAAGAGCTAAAAAGTGAAAGGCCATTATTTTTGGTTTGATCTAGTAAAGTATTACATGTTTCTGGACATAAGAAAGGTCCTGGGCCTATCCAGTGACGGTAGGGAAGCTTTGAGGATAAAACATCACCCAGAGGTGCCTAAACCTGCCTGCTTCTCAAACCTCCCACTTGAAATGGATCTCCCATTCTTTTTTGTGTCCACGCCTAATGTCCTGAGAATTTTTTCTCTTCCAACTCATAATGTAATCTGACATTGCTGAGTCTTTCCATCTTTTTTAAAATATCATATAAGTATATTGAAAATATTAACAAAATAGATTGCTATAAAAATAAGCCATTTAGCAAAATCCATCTGACTCGGTGTTGTTTTGGGCTGTTGCATTTGATTAGATACATCCATCTAGAGAAGGAGAAGGACTATCCGAAGAGCATTCCCCTCAAAATCTTCGCCAAGGATGTTGGGAATTGTGCCTATGTAAGTGTTTCTAAGCCACAAAATTAAATTCTAAGTCCCTGCATAAGGCAAAACACCATGGATTAAAAAAAAAAAGAAGAAGGCAGACAGACTGTGTATGTGCTTTGCAAGGTAGGCATTTAGAAATCACTGTGGTAAAACACATTTTCCTGGGTATGTATATGTCTTTGTATATATGAAAAGTAAACCCTAGACAGAATTAAGCAAGAGAAATTCATATTAATCACGGTATTTAACATTTACACTTGGAAGGAATATTGCTTGTCAGATGTCTCTTTCTTCCCTCTGGCATTATTTCTCTGGATCCTTTCAATAGCAGCTGTAGAGGTTTGTACTAAAGCCATTTCCACAAGGAGATATTTCCTATTAATATTAAGCAATTTTTCCAACTTACCACTTTTTTAGTAGAGAGTGGTTTTGGAAAGTTCTTCATTCTTTGAGTTTAGGGGGATTGAGTTACTCAGGTTAATAAATGGATGAGCTGTGAGAAATGACATTTTAAGGGATCAGCATGTTTCTACCACACAGTTTTTATCATACTGGTCAAATAAAAATTAAGTCTACTTAATTCTAGTTATTATGTGTAATTTGATGACTAAAATATGGTACAAGTGTCAAGACATTATCAATGATGAACAAAATGGAAACTTGTGAATATTTTCATTTTTACTTTGAATTGTCATACTTCCCAGCAGTTCTAGGTCACACAGAATAGTTTTGTGTGAGAGAAAATATATGATACAAACAGTTGTGTTTGGGCCAAAAGCGGAAGTGAAGCAAAAGTTCTGACGTGAGTGCCAGATGTTACTGCTTGAAGGAAATACTCAGATTTTTATGGTATAAAGACTACAGAGGTCTCCTGTAGCAAAGTAGCAAAAAAAAAAAAAACAACTTTTTTTGCTGGCTTTAATTCAGTTGTGGCAGTTGGTTATATTCAGTATCTTCATAGGAAATCCCATGAACTTTTTTTTTTTTAACACTTCAGTGTATGGAAATCATGTGATTGAGAAAGGACTGGTGTTCCAGTCTCATTTTGGAAGAGAAGATACGTGATATGGTTGGGTGGTGGGTTTATTTCACTACTGTGCTGGTTAAGTTAATGATAATATGACACACACTCCTTTGCTGTCTGAAATTGGTTCATCGCAATAGTCTCCTTTCAAGGAGCCCTGCTTCCAGAAAGAGTGATTCCACCAAATAAGAGCGCATGTTTGGGACGAATTCTTTATCCTTGTCCTTTAGTTACATAACCTGTCAGTGAATTCTACTAATATGGAAAAAGTTAGCCACATTTTCAGTATTGCCTGTTTGTTTTATTTGTTTACTAGCCAAAGGGCACTATCTGATGAAATTCATTTGTATTTTGTCTACCAGAGAGGCTTGCATGAAAAAATACACATCCTATAATTAGCGTTTTGAACATATGTGCCTAATATTAAGAAAAATTATCTTAGAAACCAAATGTTTTGGGAGTGATTATTAAGTGTTACAGGATAGATTCCTCACTTCATGAGAGAATTTCTTTAAATAGATTTAGAAACTTTAAAAAAAATAATCAGAAGCCTTTCATTGAAATTATATTTCAGGTTAAAGCCTGATATATAAAACATCTTTCCACTCTGATAAAAGACACACACTGGGTTGAGTGTTCTAAGCCCTCCCTGTTGAATTCTGAAACACTTTTGCATAAATCTTGGAACTACATGGAGCTCAATTTGAAATCAATAAACAAAACCTTTAGAGGCAATTTGTTATGTCAGGTGGTTCAAAGAGGGGAAAAAATACTATAATGGAGGGATGAAATCAATGGATTTCACTTAGCCTTATTTTTGTATCATTTTTGGTTTCATATCAATTTGTTTTCATTTATGTTACCTCTATTGTGCCATCTAAGCCCTATTAGGGACACAGCCTTAATTCCAGATTTATCTGATAATTATACTATGTAAAATACATGTGCATAGTAAATATTTCTTTTTTGATAGCATAGTACTATATTGGAAATTGATAGCCCAAACTATCTCAGAATCTTGTTAACTCCTTTTTGTTTCAAACTTTCTATTTTTAAGTAGTGTTTTTTAATATAGTTTAGCACAGAACTATTATAGATAACCCTATTCAAAGGCCAAGTTGGTAACAGAATTGAGCTTTCTAAAGTTTTCAGTCCTCTTTGCTAGACTTACTGGTTTTAAGGCCTCCACAGATTTCAACAATGAAAATCTCCATAGCCACCCACAGTGCCTGACATGTAGAAAGTGCTCAATAAATAGTGGTTTTTAAAAATTCTAATCTTTAAATGTCTTTAATAACCAGTTCCTATTCTGATTCTACCTAAACTGACATTTCACCATGCAAAGAAATAAGGACCCATCCTGTGAAACCAGTACTCAGGAAGAAATAGAAAGTGATCCAACTCTCTGCCTCTTTTATTACATGTGGCATTACGGGAGCACAATTATGAAAATGATGCAGAGGGTTCACCTTACTGATGATTTTTGGTTGCTAGGGTGGTCCACGTATTTTCTCTGAAATATATTTACTGTTTCTTTTTTGCTTACAGTCTTAGATTTGTGACCCATGTATCTAAAAGAAATATTTTTAAGAGAAATACCAGTAGATATTTTATTAAAAGGGAAAATATATAATGGAATGCAAGTAAGTTATAATCAAGGGTTTGTGTTCTAATTAAGTCATATACTTTACTCTGTCAACATGTGAAATCAAGATTTTCCTTTAGATAATTATTTGACAATAATTATTTGTTTACCTATTTTAAAATCCTTTATTTATAGCTGTATTTCTTATTTCTTTTTTTCTACAGTCTAAAACTATAACAATAACGAATTCAGATACAGCAAATGAAGTTATCAGCATGTCTCTACCAATGCTAGGGATAACTGTAAGTGACCCTACTAGATATTCTTAACAAACAAACTTTGGTACTTTTGATCCATGTAAATATTATCCCTTCCATCATAAGGCAGCTGATTATTAGAGATTCAAAAGTCATATTTGTCCCCAAAAATGTAGAAAATAAAGACAGTAACATCTGAATATTAGCTTAATATAGGGGATAAATATTAAAATGGAAGTAGCACCCATTTTACTCCCATTTTAAATTCTATGAAAACTGAAAAGCTTAAGATTAGACTCTAGAGTGCTATTAAAATAAAATGTATTTATTGCATATGCAATATACATATACAGGTGGGGAGTTTTTTGGTATAAGATTTTTAATAGCAAAGTTTCTACTTCTCCTTTCCCACTTGTCTCTATACTATTCTTTCCCCATATTCACTCCTGGTTCTTCTCCTTTACCTAATTATTTTTATTATCCCAAGATTTAATAAGTTTTAGGATGAAGAATTCTGAAGGATTTTTCTCTATAGTAGAATTTTTACATAAAGAACATATGGCTAGAAACTATTCACTAGATGCAGGTCCAAAGGATAGGATGGCTAGTACCTCTAATGAATTAGTAAATTAAAAACAAGTTGTGAATTAGGTAATGGATTTAGAGAGCTTTAGTATACAGATTATATTTCCCCCTATTTTGCTTTCAGTTTCTTTCTGTTTTATGGGACAAGGACAAGTTTTTGAAATGTTATTAATAGAAAAGATTGGGATATTGGAGGATGAAGCAAGGGAAAGAGAATTGGAAAGTTCTTGTCTCTTCTCTGCCAGCATATAACACCAAACAGTCAGTACTAGTGTTAAAGGGAGTGACTTTCCAAAGGGGAAACACTAAAGGAAGCGCTTGACCAACACCATTTCTTGAGTGCGATTCTCTATGAAAACATAGTGTTACTACGAGGTGATATATGACATATGGTTAATATGTGCCAGAGTCTTATTAATTGTATTTAGATTTGCTTTTACCCAGTACCATAAGAAGTGTTTAAAAACTCAGATCAGCCAAAACTTAGGATAAAAAATCTTATTTCTGTTCATTGCATTTAATATATTTAAGATATATTAGGTTTAAGATGTTATATTACGTTAAGATGTTAGGTTGTTAGAAAACCAGGAAGTTTCTCTTCCTTTGTGATTGCACATTCCATGGGCTACCCATAATAGTAAAGTTCTGATTCCATTGCAGTACTTCGATTCTTAGCCATCACTAGGAAAAAGGGGCAGGATCCTGAGTACTCTGTTGGGATTGGAGAGAGAGGAGAAGGGTTATAGGAATCAGCACTGTCATCTTTAAAAACTATAACCACTTCCATGAGACTGAAGGTATTTATATTGTTCCCCTTTTCTGGCAAAACATAAAAATGCCAAAAATATGTCTTCATTCAATTAGTAAATGTTAAAGAATAATTGTTAATTCTTTTATTTTGAAGGGCTCTGAGAGAGACTACCAGTTATGGGTCAATTCTGGCAAAGAAGAGGCACCATATCCACTTATTGGTAAGTTTCTGGGAAGATCTGAGATCAGTTTGATTGTGTTTTAATTATAATTCTAAATGTCTCATGGAACTCATCATATGATCCTGAGCTTGATACTATTAAATATTAAATCTCATATAAAATTAATTTATTCATTCAATAAATATCTATCAAGCATTTTCTGTGTTCTAGACAAATAATATGTCTTCTCTCAAGTAGCTGATGGTATAATTGAGAAAAGAAATGTAAATTTTCCTCCCTTCTCTTACACTTCACGGAGAGGGAGAGAGAACACTTACCAAACCATGTTAAATTTTTTTCTGTGGGAAAGTAGTATGTATTTGGTATTCCTTTTCTCCTATATTTTTATTTGTTATATTAGGCTTTTTGATTTCTTATTCCGTTTTCTACCTATTAAGTTGCCTCTATGGAAGACCGTCTAGAATCCAATCACGCTTCTTAATCCTGCAGGACTTTACTAGAATTATAAAGAAATGGGATTAACCTATTTAGATTCCAAAGAATCTTCTCCACCTAGCTAATACTTTTCACATTGCCATTTCTCTAGCCAAACTCTCAGCATTTGTTTTGAGGAATTATTGGTAAATAGGTTGATCTCCCCTTATTTAAATCATTTAGCTAAAAAATATTTTTTGATCAGTTAAGATCATTCAGTGTGGTTAAAA
Organism: Tonatia bakeri; assembly: GCA_004024845.1. NCBI lineage: Eukaryota > Metazoa > Chordata > Mammalia > Chiroptera > Phyllostomidae > Tonatia > Tonatia bakeri. Next base: position 25,966 of record PVIA01014578.1, read on the forward strand.
AACTTGAGCAATTAAAATGAGGGATAGTGTCTGTAGCAGATTTTGAAATGATTACAATGATGATGATGATGATGGACAATTTTTGTTAATTTTTAAATGCTTACTTTCTGCCAGACATTGTTCAAAATATATCATTTGCATTATTTCATCTAGTTCTTTCATTTACCTGTGAGGTCAATATTGTGTAATTCAGAATGTTTCGAGTGATCTGAATAATCTAAAACCAAACTTTTCTACTAAACCCAACATTTTTACAAAAGTTTTATTTTAAGGAACCTAAACAACAAAACAAAGAAAGAAGCAGGGTATAGTCAAAGACACTGCATTAGAGGACAGGTGGAGAGTGACCAGAGGAGACAGAAGAGGGATTTCAGGGGAGAGGGGAGGGGTTTATAGGATCAAAGTTAAAGGACACATGGATAAAAGCTAGGGGAAGGGTGGTAATGGGAGGGAGG
>PVIA01014579.1:0-26414 GCA_004024845.1 Tonatia bakeri
AGACACCATACAGACTAAATGTAAATGCAGCAACAACTTTACAGAACTGAAGGAAAATAACATCTAACTGCCAACCTGGATGTCTATTCCTCCCCCAGAAAAAATCTTACAAAAATGAAGATGAGAAACTTTTGCTTCAGGTTAATATGGAGTAATAGGTATTAGATTTACCATCTAAATCACACATGTATGCACATGTACATACATACTTCATATATATATGACACAATGGTGCTCAGTACATGAAACATCAGGCAAGGAAGGACAGTGATATCTGAAAGATGGGAAGCAGGTGTGATGAGCCCTAAAAGTACCCCAGGTTCCTGTCTAGAGAAGGTGTCTAGGCTATGATACAGAGAGGGGACATTTGGGCAAAGGCCAGAGTTCTTTATGAGTCGAGAACACTAGGCTGTGACTCTGGAAAAGCCAAAGTAACTAGAGTTTTCAAGGTAAAGCACCAGAAAAAAGAGCACTGCACAGGAAGAGAACCCTGCACAGAGTTATATTTGGTTGTGTGTTGACTAGCGCCTGTATGTGATGAAAGTATTCAAATTCAGGGAAAGAACCACCAAAAGGTTTAGGGTGGAGAGTTCTCAGAGCTCACATGGGGCTGGGAGTAAGTCTATTCCCAATGGTCAGAGTGCAGGGACCTCTCAAGTTAATGAGGATCAGTTAGAGAACAAAGAAGAGTGTTTCCTCAGTACCCGGAAAACAATTGCCCCAGACTAAATTCTACTATGGCCATTGCCAACTAACCTTAAATTTAAGACCTGAATGAATAAACTGTTTTCAAATAATTAAACTTCATTTCAGAACAAAGCTCAATAATATTTATGGGAATAGAAAATATCCAGTATCAAGCAAGTAAAATAAAAATACCTGCTATACAATCAGAGCTTACCTGGTAAGCAAAATAAAACAAAGCAAAACAAAACAAAACAATGAAAGGAAAATGTAGCCCATAGGGAGGAGAAAAATGGGAGAGAGGAAATGGAAATATGATGTTTAAGTTTGGGAACTGTACATGAAGTGATATAATTTTATTTGAAGGTAGATTTTAATAAGTTAATTGTTTAAAACCTAAAGTAACTACTAAAAAGATATAACAATGAGATACAGGTAATAAACCAATATGATAGATAAAATGGCATGATAAAAATACAAAATCATTCAAAAAAAGGAAAGGAATAAATAACAGGTACAATAAGTAACAGGAAAGCAAGATGTGATATCTTAACACTACCATTGACCATTATGTTATGTATAAAATATTTGTACACTTCAGATAAAGGCAGAATTTTCACATTAGATTAAGAAATGCCAGACCCTGTTATAAGCTGTCCACAAAGAAACCCACTTTAAATACAAAGACACAGATAAGTTAAAGGAAAAAGATAGAAAGTTATGCTAATGTAACACTAATCAAAAGAAAAATTGAGTGGCTACTTGCATATAAAACTAAGCCAACTTCAGAACTATAAATATCATGAGACATAAGAGGGACAAAACTTAATGAAGAGGTCAATTAATCAAGTAGCTATGGCAAAACTAAATGTTTATTTATCTAATAAGAGCTTCAAAATTCATGAAGCAAAAACTGATGACAGGAGAAACAGAGATAGCCATAATTAAATCTGAGGAATTCAACACCCTATTGCAGTAATTGATAGAACAAGTAGACAGAAATCAACAGAGACATAAAATAATTAAAAAACACTATCAACCAACAGGACCTAATTGATATTTATAAAATATTTCTCCAGCAGTAACAATAGATAATCTTTTCAAGTGCATATGGAACATTCAGCAAAATAGACCATATTGGGTCTTGATATCTCAATAAAGTTTAAAAATGTCGAGAACATACAAAGTATGCTCTCCAACCACAGCAAGTTAAATTAGAAAGCAATTAAATAAGTAAATCTAGAAATTTCCTAAATATTTTGAAATTAAATAATACACCTGTAAATAATTCATTGGTCAAAGAAGGAATCAGAAAAGATATTGAAGATAATTTGATGTGAATGAAAATTAACTCAGTGCATCAAAATTAATGGGATATCATTATAACAGTACTAAGGCAGAATTTATAGCATTAAATGCTCATATTAGAAAAAAAGGTATGTCCAATTAAATGTCTAAACATCACCCATAAAAACCTGGGAAAGAAGAGCAAATTAATCATATGTACAGCCTAAGAAAAGTAATAATAAAAATAAGAGGACAAATCAATGAAATATAAGAGAAGAAAAATAGAGCAAAACTAATAAAGGAAAAATCTGTTTTTTTTAGGAGAGAAGTAAATTGATAAACCTCTGGACTGAAGAAGAAAAAGAAAGACACAAATGATCAATATCAGAAACATCACTGTGTAGTTAGGGATCCAAAAGTATAACCAGGGAATATAAAAACTTAATACCAGCACATTCATCAGCTTAAGTGAAATGGACAAATGTCTCAAAAAACACAAAATTCACTTAAGAAGGAATGGATAACATGACTAGCCCTACATATAGTAAAGAAATTTAATTCATAGCTAAAAACCTTCTAGAAAGAATATTTTAGGAATAAATCTAGTTTCATTAGTGAATTCTCCCAAATGTTCAAAAAAGAACGGTCCAGGCACTGCACAGAAAGAGCAACTGCACATTCTTACTAGAATGGTAAGAACTGAAGACTGACATCACCAAGTGCTGATGAGGATTCAGAGAAACTGGAACTCTCACACAATGCTTGTGGCCATGCAAAATGGTACAATTGCTTTGGAAAATTATCGAGCAATTTCTTATAAAGTTAAACATACACTTATCATTTGAGCCAGCAAAATTCTACTCTTCAGTATTTATTTACCTAAGAGAAATGAAAGTGTGTCCTACACAAAGATGTGTGTGTGAGAAATGTTCATAGCAACTTTATTCCTAAGAACAAAAAACTAGAAACAACTCACATGCCCACTAACTGGTGAATAGATAAACTAGTTGTGTCAGTAGAATAGAGTGAACTTAACAGTCGTGGTAGTGGTTACACAAATGAGTAAATTTGTCAAAACTTATTGAATAGTACACTTAAAACTGATGCTTTTTCAATTAAATCATAGAGGATATACAATATTATATAGTTTCAGGTCTACAACACAGTGGTTCAATATTTATATACTTTATAATATGATCACCATAAAAATTCTACTAATCATTTGTCACCATATAAATTATATTGCCTGTGAAAACTGGTGATTTGGGGTATATAACATAGCTAAGTATACTTCAGTATAGCTAAGGTATATAAATGTAGATATATAAATATGTAAACATATCTGGAACTAAGGAGCAAATTCAAAGCTAAAGCTGTTGATGTGTAAGTCCAGAATAGGGCAATATTTAAAACCATGAGTTTTGTAGGAATCCTAAAAAGAAGACAGAGGCTATAACAGCATCACCGTTACAAATAAGGAAACAGGCTCATGTACATTATTTGTTCGCAGTTACAGCTGTTTTAAAAAGCCATGATAAGGATCTCACCTTTCCATGACTACCTACGGGTATATATGTATAAATGACACCTACAATTGACTTGGAAAGCTGTTGCTGAGTTCCAGCAATTAAAAAGTCAAATCATCATTCACTTACTTTTTGTGACCCACCCAACTCTTAAAAAAAAAAACACATAGGCAGTTAGTTGCAAAATAGTCATGGGAATGTAAAGAACGGCATAGGAAATATAGTCAACAATAGTGTGATAACTGCATGCCGCCAAGTGAGTACTGGAAGTATCAGGGGGAACACTGTGTAAAGTATCTGATTGTCTAACCACTGTGCTGTACACCTGAAACTAATACAAAATAATATTGAATATAAAATGTAATTGAAAAAATTAATTAAAAAGCCATAGACAGAAAATGCTGACTAAAGATCCTTTCTATATCTCAGTGTTTGTTTTCTACAGATACACCTCTTACCTACATAGAAATACACAGGTCTGAAAACAATACTCATACCTGTGAACTCCTAATTAACAAGTAATTAGATGGATATGAATATTGATTGGGGGCAGAGACGAGGGAATCACAAAGGAGGGAATCCAGAGGTACATAAAAGACTCAGCAATGTGACCAAGGGAACCCAGGATATCTGTGATCCTTAATGGTCTATTATTTTGTCATTTGATAGAGTTAACATTTGCAGCCTCAAAAGCTTTTTAATGATTAACATCGGAGCTACATTTGCATTTACAGATATTAATAAATTCCTTCACCAATTATCCAAAACTTAACACAGATTAGAAAATAAACACTAACGTTCTGTGACCAGAACAATTACCAGCACTCAGGAAAAGAACTGCACAGAAGCATCAGCACCACAGACAAAGGCCTGACACTGCTACAGATTTACACGGAGCATTCAGCACGGATTAACGTGCAGGCAAAATAAATATCCACTCAGAAAGTGACAAATTTTTATGCAAGTATAATTTTATTCTAGATAGGCAACAATTCTTTTTTTTTAAATGAAATGACTAAAAATCCAGCAAAGGAGCTAGTAATGACTACACTGCTTCCCATATTTCTTTTAAGAAATTAAATTAAACCATTTTTCATTTTGATGGGCAAAAAAAGTAAAATGCCTTGAAAACAATAGTATTTTTGGCTTTTGAAACAGTAAACAAGGTCCTTCTCATTTTCCATAAAGATTCACTTCCTGAGTGCTGCTTTGTCATCATGGAATTTACGTGTATTTTTATAGCTGTTAAAAACCCATGAATTGTAGGGCTTCTGACAGAAAGACTAAACTGCCTTTAATGATGGTAGCATGAACAGTAACTCGAGATAGTATATGCCACACTGCACAAATAGATCATAATATTTTCCAATTGGATATTAGAACTGAAACCTCTGTAAATATTAATGAAAATGGTAGGCTTCAGAACAAAGCATAGCAGTGGCTGAGAATAATCAACATAGAAACAATCTAACGATTTGAAGAACAGATAACCACAGTGCACCCAAACTGTCAAACCCCAGTGCATTTGGAGTAGAGAATAGGCAGGTGGAGAAGAGGGAGCACGGGCTAAGAAATCTTCTTAACATAACTGGCTTTATGGGCATTAAGCTGTAGCACCTTGCCATTCCTGGCACTCCCGTCTGTTGTATATATTTCTACAGAAGAAATTCTGGCACTGGGCATGTGTGGGGTACTGAAACATACTTGTGAAATTCTAGTTGAAACATACAAGTAATTCTCCTTCAGAAAAATATATGGTTTGTGTTTTTTTCATTATAAACTGAGGCAGGAGCAGTGGGAGAAGGAAAGGCAAAGCGGGAGAGTGGAGGAGAGATGGCAGGGGCAAAAATTTCCAGATTTCCCACTTCATGCCGTGGCTTTCTTGCTCCATTACTTCCTGGGATGAGCAAATGCTTCAGGGCTGTTTTTTTCTGCAGCAGGTCAATGTTCTCTGTAAAGAGAAGCAACAGGAAGAGGGCAACAGTTTTATGCTATGAAGGAAAAGTACAGAAACCCATTAAAAGGAAAGACTGAGAATAATATTCCTGAGGATCTCTTCCCTCCTATAGCTTTTCTGTACTTGCCAAACATTATTTCAAGGACAAATAGTTGTCCTTTCATGGCATGCAACTAAAGAAGTATGGTATTTCAGGTGGAAAGATGGCGAGATTTCATTTCTTTTACTCTTGTAGATATAAAGAGTGTATTTCAATCTATAAACAATTACTTGCTTATCATTTTTATATGGGACACAAGCCATTCGTGATATTTACAAGGGCTTAGAGACAAAGCTACTAAGGAAAATAGAGTGAATAGTTACTAGAATGGGCGTATGAGAAAGCAAAATGGAAGTTCAATCTCGGAAAAGATGCAATATCAAAAAAATAAACTCAGGTAGTAAATAGGAGGAAGGGAAAAACAATAACATTAAAAAGAAAAAAGAGTTGCTTTAAGTATTTCTCTAAGGGGAGTTCACCAAAACAGAGTCTGGGAAAGCTAAATATTACTAACAGGCTTCAACTTGGGGGTAAATAAGTAGGATAGCAGTAATAGCATTTGTCTTCATATTTCAGTTTCCTGCTAAGGGTCTCAAAGTACCTCACATGTGTATTGGAAAGTAAGAAGTTCCTGACTATTGGAATAGCTAAACACTTGAACAAGTTGCCAAGGGAGCTTGAAGCACCTGCTCTGGAGCTCCTTAAAATAGAGTAGCTTCTTATTTATCTGAAATTGCCATGGATCATCAGTTTTCAAGCTTTAGCTTACAACAGAATCACTTTTGGAAGGCTTGCTAAAGCACAGCTTTCTAGCTGCATCCCCAGAGCTTCTGATTCAACAGAAACTCTCTGGGCGGTGGTCTGGGCCATGGGATGGGCTGCAGAGTTTGTAGCAAATTCTGCATTGGTAACAAGTTTTCAGGAATGCTGTTGGTGTGGATCTGGGAACCTCACTCGGTTAGGCATAGATCTGACAAACAATGCAATTATCACCATCTATTGAGCTCCGACTATGTGCTGACATGTGCACTCTACGAGGTGGACACCACCTCCTTTTCTATTGTACCAAGTGTGAGGCTGCAGATGTGAGATAATAAGTTGCTACTCAAATCACTCAGCAAGTAAGGAGCAGTGCTGGTATTCAAACATGAGTCGGACCAAATTCAGGTCCTTCGGTCTATAAACTACTATTTATGCTTTCTAGTGGTGCCATAGGAATGATCTCTAAAATATTGTGTACACTTACAAGTTTCAGAGTATAAACCACACAAATGCACAGGAAAAGTATAAGCACAAACCTTAAAGAAACTACATGGCTTTTCTGAGGTGTCATAATACTTAGACTTCCATTTGATATGTAAAGCCACATTTCTGCTCTAGATGTTAGTTATGAACTATACTGTTGTAACCCAAATATCAGCTGTCCCTTCATTCTCTTTTCTAAACTTTTCCCCACACCTGGGGGTATCAAAAATAAAAATCCACCAATACAAAATCATGTTAGAGTGATGTAGATTTTTCTCATGATTGCCCCCAACCTTCCCCACTCAACACTCAGAACCTTTTGTTCAGCCTTCTTGGGAGTCTTCTCTTTCTCATTCCAATATGCAAATTACTAGCCAACTTTTTAATATGTTGAGCTTCTTTTCTCGATGAAAACTGGCCATCACCCAGTTACTCTCAGGCCCTAGAAGCTGTATTTACCCTACACTAGGCTTATTAAAGTATTTTATCTTCAATAATGGCCTCCCTATAAAGAAATATGCATATTACCTGCTTGGAATAAAATGGTCTTCATATCATTACATAGAGAACTCCTTAAAGAGTTCCTAATAATTTCAAATGGAGAATTGACACCTCCTAGATATAGTAATCTTATGTGGCTGTTTAGCACTTGAAGAGTATTCAGATTGAGATATACTAGAATTGTAAGATACAGGTTCAAAGGCTTCATATTAAAAGAATTATGTAAAAGCTCATTTTTTTACATAGATTATACATTGAAATAACATTTTAGATGTATTGGCTGAAATGTAATATATTTTTAAAATAAATTTCACCTCTTTCTTTTCATTATCATCATTGTGACCAGCAGTAAATTAAAAATTATAGCAGTGCTAGCATTATATTTCTGTTAGATAGCACTGTTGTAGACCCTGAAAAGAACTAAGCAAACTGACAGCTGGTAGATATGTTAGGCTGGCTTTCTCTGAAAGTCAAGGAACTGAAAAATCATCCTATACCTGCACAAGAGCCAGAGAAGGTCTACTCTATCTTTATCTCCACCTAGCAAATGTCAAACACTCTGGCCTTAAAGAGCTTCAGCACTTGCTGGCCAGGAGCACTTGACACTAGGCTCAGCAGACAAGATGATCCTTTGTACATCTGACATAGCACTCACATTATGCCTTACTTTGCATAGCATTATACAGTATTTTATGAATTGATAAATGAATGTCTTCCTCATTTAGACTATAAGCATTTGGCAGTAAGATTTATGTTTTTTATTCATTTCCTTCATTGCACAGTGCCTGATGCACAGCAAGGGCTAAGTAAATGTTTGTTGAAGGAAAGGCAGCTTGAGAGTACTGGGGAGAAGAGGGGGATGAGGTAAAGGCCTGTACCACCTGGCAATGTTCAGTTTGGGTAAATATATACACACAGTTCAAACTAGCAAACTCACCAAAGAAGGCCCAGGCTTAATCATTCTTAAAGCCATAGGTCAGAGCTTCAGTTGTATCTTACGTAATTATGAAATGTGCAATTCGGCATGTCATTTAATGTTCGTGGCACATTCTCCAGGTTGCAATTTGCATAGCAGGAAGTGAGTCCAGAGTGCAGCTTTTCATGAAAGATTTCAGATTTTCTAAAAAGAGACCTGAAATTTAGACTACCTATGATCACCTTAGTGTCTACTACAAAGACAGAATGTTCAGACATTTAAAAACTGAATGGGCATCAACAAGTGAGCAGTGGACAATCCAGTCCAGGTTAAACAGAGTGTTTTCAAGGATGGTTATACCTCTTCCCCACTTCCCTATTCTGTTTTCACTCAATCCAAATTTAAAGAGTAAAGTTTCCACAAATATAGTGGAAACACTGAAGTAAGAAACTTGAGGCTTCTACTTAGCAAAAACAAAAACAAACATTTTTTGAGAATAAGAAATAAAAAAAAGTAGTTTCAAATTCTACAACAAGCAGACCAGGTATGTGCTTCAGGTATCAGCACATATAAACAAATGATTATCTTTAAAAAGTATGATATTTCAAATATAAAAAAAGCATGCAGTTTATTAATCATCAGGGGTGGTGACAAAAGTGTCCATTGTAATAATTAATCAAAAAAGCTGATAAACTGCCCTGGTGTAGCTCAGTGGATTGAGAACAGACCTGTGAACCAAAGGGTCTCCAGTTCTATTCCCAGTCAGGGCACATGCCTGGGTTGTGGGCCAGGTCCCCAGTAGGGGATGCCTGAGAGGCAACCACCCATTGATGTTTCTCTCCCTCTCTTTCTCCCTTCTTTCCTTTCTCTTCTCTATTAATTAATTAATTAATCTTTTTTTTTAAAGCTGATAAACTCATTAGACAATTTTTATACACCTTAGTGTTGTTTTATTTGAATTAAATATGGGGATGGACACTATAATCTTAACAACTCTTCAATCATACTCTGGATCTGGGAAGGTCCAGTTACAACATGATGTATTACCCTTGGCTGGAAACACTGTGGGTCTCCAGACAATACCTCGGTGCAGTAAAGGTAAATGTGACATGGTCATCATGACACCAAACCCTGTCAAAGTGTTCCTCTCTGCATGTGCAGCCCCGAGTTGCCACAGCTGGGTTGGCCCCTAAATATCCATGGTTAAGACTGTTAGATAATGTGACTTGTCACCACTGATGCTTACTGAATGCAGTCAAGGAAAACTGGACCTGTAAGCAGTGTGTTGAGACCATAGAAATATCTCTATCAGTGGGCTTTTTAGGGTAGCCAAACTATTCATCATTGGCAGATATTGATTAGTGGCTGATACTATAATGGTGGATATGTGTCAATCTACATTAGTCAAAACCCATGGAGTGTGTATCACAAATAGTGAACCCTAACATAAAGTATGGGCTTTGGTTGACAATGACAACTGGAGGTTTTCACCCACTGTTACACATGTACTGATAATGTGGGGTGTCAGGGTTGGGGGACTGTGCGTGTGTGTGGTGGGGAGGGTTTTGTGAGAACTCTCTGTACTTTCTACTCAATTGTGCTATGAACTTAAAACTGCTCTAAACATAAAGCTTTTTAATTAATAAATATCTATATCTATACCTGCAGCGGTCAAATAAACATTTTCAACTTATTGGGAGCTGTTTGTACTAAAAGTGATGATGGAAAGTGTATGAAATAGTATTAGCCTGTCAATCAATCTAAGGAATAGAAAAAAAATATTGCTTAATAGTTGAGAAGATAAAAAAAAAATCTTACAGAAAGAGAGGGGGAGCAGGGGAAAGAAAGATTGAAAAGAAGGGAGGTCAGGAGGGAGGACAGAACCTCCTTTTAACATCATTGCACTGGAAAAGGGTTGTGCTGAGGTTTGGCTGCACTTACAGTTGGTACACACGGCCATGCAGGTCAGTGCTGGACGACCCATGATCGCTGTCAGTGGTGTGTGATTCAGTCTGGTAGGGCCGGTCATATCACGGCTGCTTAGAGAATAGCCTTAGACTAGATAAGCATGATGTAATAAATAAGCATTTAGAAATCAGTCAGAACAAAGAGTATCTAGAATGTTGCTTACCAACTGGAAAGAACAGGCTAAACATGCAAAAGAACAATAATGATAATAATAATAGTATTAGCAGTAATGAGGAGAGGGAACCTCAGACCCAGCAGCAAAAATTTATATGAAGCCATTATTAAGAACAAATCTACTGAAATAGAACAGTTTATATCACTGTAGAGGGGATAATTTTTAAACCAGCTACTTGTGGGTTTTTTTTTATAATGAGATGATCTCAGGTAAGGGAAATTTTAGGCTGAATGTCAAGAAAAAAATTCCTGCCTGTGAAAACTATTGGATTACAAAGTGGTCTCTCAAGGGAAGAGATAGAAACTTCATCTGCACTGCTCTGGGAATAGGTTTGTTAGTTAAATTGTACTCCTTTTCTTAGTTGACTGCTTTGACATTTCAGCAACAGAGCCAAATAATTCATGGGTCACCTAAGAAGAGTGCTTATTATAATCATCTTTTAAAATCTCCAGCAACAGCAGTGAATTAGAAGAAAATACAGTTACTATTTTATGCAATGTGATAAAGACTGTCAGGTTTTTACAGTATGAAATCTGTTCTTCAATACCCTTGGATTGCTTTTTAAATGATCACTGATATCCTTAAAAAGAATGTCCCGGCAGTGCTGAGGAAAGAGCGTTTGAGAGGTGACTAGAAATAATGAAGAGGGATTGTGCCCACTAGTTGTACAAAACTGATGGTAGCATCTTAACCATCTCTTAGACTTCAAATAATAACCTGCTAATAATAAAGTAGATTAAAGCCAACAACAAACCAAATGACTTTTAATTCTCCTGGAAGCAGAAAAGAAAAAAAAAACAACCGTTAAAGTAGGAGGCGGCTCATTGAGAATCAATAAATTAAGAACTGCAGATTGTGACGTTATTATCCCATAAACACTCCTTAGTGGTTCTTCTAGAATCTCTTCAAACAAAGAAATAGGAAATTAAACACAATCCTATCCAATAGTAGCATGAAACAATTGCAATAAAGGTGAGATACTAGTGCCTTCAGGGCCTGGGCCAAATTACTGAGTATTCTCATCCCCTAACATTTTTAATAGAGTTAGAAGTGGCCGCCAAGGACAGCCTTGAAAGGCATAAGGGCAAGAACTCCAAATTGGACCATGTACAATTTGGACCTTGAACCAGGCAGCCAGTTCCAACACTCCACACTATAATCCATATACCTCTGAATAAATATAAGCCTTGAGTGTGTGTGGGCATTGATGGCTACCTGTCTATAGCTCCAGCCACTGGAATATCTGGTTATCAATGACTGGCAAGTATCAAGAGCAGTACCTTTCTGAGGAAAAAAGAAAGAAAGGATCAGCTAGCTCTTGCCATTTTAAGTAGGCATGTCCATTTAAAAGACACATGCCAGCTTGGGTGTTAGTTAATTACACTTGCAATTTTGATTCCCTTGGATTAATGCAAATGCAGAACTGAATCCATATGTTGGTGTACTCTAAAGCTGGCTGTTAATATGTGATTGTGTTCTACACTGACTATTGCAATCCCAAGGGCAGAAACCTAGGCAGAGCCTAGAAAGTTTCACTCTGCTTCTTGCTGGGGGAATTCACACCATGTGAAAGGAAAAACATTGACTTGCATGTCAATTGTTTACTCACTCTTTTATTCAGTAAATCAGTAATTATTTATTGGAAAGTCAGAGGTAACCAAAAACAAAATAGCCCCTGCTCTTCAGCAACACAAAGTCTAGCTCCACAAACTCTTGAATCCTTGCTCTATTACCAAACACATATGACAGTACAGTCAAATTAACCTTTCTGAAACTCAGTGTTCCCATCAGGAAAATGGGGCTATTAGCACCTATCTTGGACTATGGCTTTAAGAGTCAGTTATATTCATGCATAGACAATGTCTAAGCACTTAAGTATTTTTTTATTGAATTTATTGGGGTGACATTCAGCTCATAAAACCATGCAGCTTTAAAGTGTACAATGCAACAAAACATCATCTGCACACTGTATTGTGTATCCATCACCCAAAGCAAAGTCTCTTTCTGTGCTCCTTTATCCTCCCTTTGCTACCGACCCCAAAGCCCCTTTCCCTCTGGCTATCACCACACTGTGTTCTGTACCTGTGTGTAGGATGTTGGATATCTTCTGCTTAAGCCCTTCACCTCCTTTGATCCGGCCCCCCACCTACCACCCTTCTGACAGCTGTGAGTCTGTTCCGTGCATCCGCGCCTCTGTGTCCACTTTGTTCATCAGTTTGTTGTGTTCACTGGATTCCACATACAAGTGAGATCACACGGTGGTTGTCTTTCTCTGACTGGCTTATTTCCCTGAGCGTAATAATCTCCAGGTCCATCTATGCTGTCAAAAAAGGATAAGATTTCCTTCTTTTTGTGGCCAAGTAGTATTCTGTTGTGTAAAAGTATCACAGCATTTTTATCCACTCATCTACTAAACAGTACTTGGGCTGTTTCCAATTCTTGGCTATTGTAAATAACACTGCAGTGGATATAGGGGTGAATGTATTCTTTCAAATTATGTTTTGGGTGTCTTCAGATATATTCCCAGAAGTGGAGTCACTGGGTCATAGGGCACTTTCATTTTTAATTTTTTGAGGAAACTCTATACTGCTTTCCATACTGGCTGCACCAATCTGCATTCGCACCAACAGTGCATGAGGGTTCTGTTTTCTCCACATTCTTGCAAGCACCTGTTGGTTTTTTGATTTATTGATGATGGCCAATTGACAAGCATGAGGTGATATCTTATTGCATTTTTTAAAAATTATTGTTGTTGTTCAAGTACAGTTTCCCACAACCACTTTCCCCTGCTTCACCCACCCCTACCTCTCACTATCAATCCTACCCTCCTTTGGCTTTGTCCATGGCTCCTTTATACATGTTCCTTAATGACCCTTCCCCTTCTTTCTCTCATTATCCCCCTCCCTCACCCCTCTAGTTACTGTCAGTTTGTCCTTAATTTCAATGTTTCTTGTTATATTTGCATGCTTGTTTGTTTTGTTGATTAGGTTCCACTTACAGGTGAGATCATACAGCATTTGTCTTTCACCATTTGCTTCTTTCTGATGATTAGTGACATTGAGCATTTAGCAAGTATTCAGTAAATGCTTTCTAAGCACCTGCTCAGATTTTCAACTATGAAATATTTTGTTATTTGTATGCACTGTATCCTGAATTAAATTTCAGGGTTACCTACTTAGTACCGTGTAAATGCAAGAAGAGTATGTGCACTTCTCAGAAAAGAACTAGTAGCTGACATATATATCATGCCTAATGAAAGAAGAAACACAGGAGAAACTGGTATGACAATTGAAGAATTTAATACCTTTATAGGTTAACCATAAGAACCAACCTTCATAGAGACTAATGTCTCTCGATTGCTGAAACAACTTTAGAAGGAGGAGTCAAAAGAACATACTATCCCCATGTATGGGTCAAAAAACTATTTTTATGGCTGTTAAAGCATCTCCCATTTTAAAAAAGTCATTTGGAGATGAGAGTCAATAAAGCAAAAGTCATCCATGAAATAACAAACCATAATGAGACAATTATTTAAACTCATCGGCCTTGGGTTTTACACATAGTAAGGTTACATTTTCTCACTTAAATGTATAAAAGTATATAAAAGCACTTAGAATGTTGCAGCTGAAAGAAATACCTGAGATTATCTAGCTCAGCTTTAGAGATGAAAGCTTAGCCAATATTGATTAAGTAAAGGTGCCTGGACCAGAAGTGTCCAATTATAGTTTCTTATAATGCCCCTTTTCTCTTCATAATGTATAGAAATACATTTAAAGGTATTAGGTCAAACAACTGCATACCACACACTATTCTAGGCACAAGGAATTGAGTAATAAGCAAAATAGACACAACTGCGGTTCTTACAGAGTTTACAGTTTAGTTGGGAAAATGGGTACAGCAGAGTTGCAGTCTACTTAACAGATCATGCAGATGCCCCCAAGGGAATACTGTTACATTGATGCCTAAAGCATGAAGTAAACAAATGGGGTGAGACAGTGGGGATGGGGAAGGTGAGCAGGAGGGAGGAGTTTAGCTAAAACAGAAAGCTGGGGGGATGGCAGTTAGAAAAACAAAAGGCCAAAGGGAAGGTGGAGAGAGATGCCTCTAAGAAGATGAGTAGGAAGGGCTTGGAATGTTAAGATAGAGTTTGGGAGTTACCTTAAGAGGAATGGGAAACCATTGAAAAGTTTTATCAGGGAAGTAGAAATGATCATATTTGTATTTTGGTGTGATCAGTCTTGCTGCATTGTGGAAAAACACAATGTTTTGTGTTTTTTGTGTCAAAGGAGAAAATGGCAGAGGTAACAGGCCAGGGGTAATGGGATGAGATGAAGTGAAATGAACAGGTGCAGAAGGTATTTACAAGGTGAAGGTCAGGGTCAGGGCTTGTTGATTGAATAGACATGGGGACAGAGAGGAAATTGGGAAAGTCAAGACTTATTTTTAGGTTCAACACATGGAAAAACACAAAGAAAAGAGAAGACTGTCAAGGACTATCTATAGAAATGAGGTATGTGTGAGTGTTGAACTTCAGATGCTACAAGGTACATTATAATTCTGTCCCTTAAACTGTAAAATATTTTTAACAGAGTCCATTATATACACTATCATCACAAGAGAAAGATAATACAAAAAGTGGAGACTGAAAATATTTTACCAGACATTTAGAGGAAATGCAAATTTCCTAGAAAGATATTTGCAATTTGAAGCAAATCTTGGGCAGATGGAGCTGGGAGAGTTGGAAGAGCACTCCCCAAGCAAAGCTCCTGTGGTAGTAAACATTCTGGGTAAGTGACAAATGTGCTGGGCTGTTGTGAACGATGTGTTTGCAGTCAGGCTCAGAGAGCACAGAGAGCCATACGCAGAATTTGGTGCACCTGTGCAGAGCACAAATGCTTCAGAACAAAAACAGTGGTGGCTTCTCTCTCACCAGAGGGGAAGCAAATGACAAATGGGAGCTTCAAAATTGCCCTATGATCTTTACCCTTACAGTGATACTAATAAAGTTGCCTAGTGCAAATGATGTGTCCCCTTCTCCCCCAGCTCTGGTCAGCACATCTTCTGTTTCTGAATCACTCCAACTTTGGGAAGAAGCAGGTGCAGCCTCTGTGACCAGCTTTGCAGACCAGGTTTCTGCTTCCCAAGTCAGCTCTGTTTCTTTACAGGAGAAAATTTATTTCCAAATGCTCAAATGTTTTGCTCTACCAAACTTTAGGAAACACAAATCTTTCATGAAATTACTTAATACCACCTAGTTCACATTTACACTTGATTGGCATCTTAGTTAGGGTTCTTCTAGCAGCCAACCTAGAGACAAGCAGATCTAAGCGAACAGTGTATTGGAGAGATAAAGGGGTGCTGCAGGGGAGTAAAGGAGTGAAATGAGGAATGGCAGGGAGCCATGGAAAGGGTTTGCTATCCAGTCCACTGCCACTGGAGGTGACTGGAAATTAATCAGTTATCCCACTCAAGAGGTGAAGGAGCTGGGTATTTACACACCAGATCCCACGAGTCATGGGCTGAGAACTATAGGAGGGTGTATGGGCAAATGGGGGCTATTAATTCCCATATGGGTAGCAAAGTACTAAGAGAAAGCCCTCAAGCAAAGAAATGCATCCTCTGGCAGTGGAAGGTCCAGAGGTGTGAACCCAAGTGGTAAGCATGCAAATATGGGTGATTGTCTGCTGAAATTGACCACAGAGTGCTTCTCATGCTGGGGGTCCAGACAGACTAACTGGTCACTGACAACAGATACATATACACACATTCACCAGGAGTGATGTATGACTTCACAGTGTCAGGCTTCTTGAGTCAGGGAAAAGCAGCCAGAAAGCCATTTTATTACTGAGTAAAAAAGAAAGTCCAAACAACAGAAAGTAGACAAGACAGATTTAACCAAGGAGGTTAATGGTCCAGGGGAGGACAGTGGCTGTTTACTCTCACCACTGGTCTTTTAAGGACTCTCAACTATTAGCAAATTCTAGTTCACAGGTATGGGCCATCAGACTTTCCTAGTCCCTTCCAAGTACTAAACATAACCTAGTTCTACAAACCATTTCAGCTCTGTGTGTATGGTGTATGTGTGTGCGTGTGTGTGTTGTGTGTGTATCTTCAGTAGCTTAATTCTTTTTAGTTTTACTAAACTAAAATCCTTGAGGAAAAACCTCAGCTCTTGGGCTTTTATTTAACTCATCCTGCTGCCCAGGGAAGCAATCTGCTCATTATCAGGGCAGATGCTGTACAATGTGAGCAACTGGATGAATCACATACCATTAATGCTCCTCACACAGAACTCTTCTTATTTGAAATTCATCAAATGTAGCAGTAGCACTGCTCAGGAACTCCTGAGCTTTCTTGGAAGAAACACTTAGCATTTTCTAAAGAATAAACAAGAAATTAAATTCTGCTCAATTGTCTTTAAGCATAAAGAACAGTAATTCAGGCCAACAGAGTCATCTGATAGAGAGGCAGCTCCATCTGGGTCCTCAAGGAATTACTGGAGAAATTCCTTGGAGGTACCTGCTCAGGTCATTTGGTGTGTCTCAACTACCTGTCTTGACACTTTGTGTTCACCTAAAGAAATAAATATAAATTTTTTCAACCCAAATATGGTAAAAAGTTATCAGTGAAGGGGAAACAAGTCCAAATATCTAATGTTTAGCATTAAATCTCTCTACAAGAGGCTCAAATCTATAGGGACTAATGACCCAAATTAGTATGTGAAATCAGCTTTTCAGGGTTTTTTTAAAGGAGAATTAGGGCCAGGCACTTTAAGGGGATGATATTCAGACATTCACAGGAGGATGGTTTCAAGGTGTGGAAGTCATGGGAACCAATCCATAAAGCCTGAACCCCAGATTATGATTTTCTGAGTGTTGTGCCTGGAAAGAAACATAGCACTCTATAATGGCTAGCTCATGAAAAGAGAGTGCAGTACCTGGTGGCCTAGGACCTTGCCCCCAAGTCCTCAAGTCTCTTTTCTCACACATGTCTATGTACTTGACTATCTATGCAACCTCTGCTGACTAGAAGTAAAACCCCCCAGGCCCCCAAAATGAATGGAGACATGTGGGTATTAGGGACCTAGAAAAAGGCTAGCAGACATGTCAGTGTGACTAGGCCTATACCAAATATCTGATTTTTGCCTATCTTTGGTTTAATTTAAGAACTTCTTAAGAGTGCCTTAGAGATGTGGACTTTCAGTATTAATTTTAAACATATTCCAACAAGGCTAGAATGATAGCATAACTTGGTGGTTTAGAGCACAAACCCTTGAGACAAATGTATTGAGGTTCAAATCCTGGCTCTTTTCCTTATGAAATAAATGTATGTCCTGAGCCTAAATACTTTCCTCTTTAAGTCTTTATTTTCTTATCCTAAAATGCAAACAAAGGTGCCTAAATAAAAAAGCTGTTGCGATGAATAAAGAAGTGAATGAAGAAAGCACAGTATCTGGCAAGTTGCTAATACTCAGTATCTCTTAACTCGTACTCCAGGAGTGCTGGTGGTGGTGACTGCCATGGTGGCTGTGTTGGTGGTGGGCACAGAAGAAAAATTCAAACTTTTATCAGGATGCTAGTCATTAATGCTGTTCACTCAGCTCTCCTCATTCCAGGCACATGGTAGGTAGATATGGTTTTGTGACTCACTTTGGTGAAGAAATACCTGTCATTTCTTGGCGATAAGCTTCAGGAGCCATTGAACAATCTGCACTCATTCATTTTCTTTCTGCTGTGACAATCATCAATTCTCCTGTTACTTGCTATTTCTTCTTTTTTGATCACAGAATGAAGACAAAAATAGAGCACAGCCCCCACAGATCTATGATGGGCATGTAGCATGAGTAGAAATGAACCTTCGTTGTTTTCCACCACTGATATTTGGAGATTGTTTGTTTCCATAGCATAACCTAGCCCATCTTAACTGATAAGATTGGTTTGGTGTCAATGCTTCTTCTATGAAGTGTTGACTTTGATATGAAGAAAGTATCTAACTCAATCCCATATTCTGGTTTATACCTCCCCATTTTTAATGGAACCATTATTTTCAAAAGAAAGTTATTACATAACATACTTGGGGATTCTCCTCTACAGTTACTAAGTGCCTATTTTGTGTTAAGGATGTAGAAATAGTAATTTGCCCTTTCTTGTCTATGTTTTTGTAGCAAAGTAGTTCTTCATTTCAGAGACATGGTCACAGCTTCTCTTTGTTGTTAAATTAGTTGATGGTCCAAAAATTTATACACAGAACAGATGGAAGATGTTTTTTTCTATGATGCACCTGGTGTTATGCTGTATAGTACCCATTGCTAAGATGATGAAACCAATTCACTCCAGTGAAAGGACATAAACAGTTGACTCTACCATATTTTAAGCACACTTTTATATTCTTTGGAAGGCAATAATTTCTTGTCACACACACACAAAAATCTGAACCAGGTCTGAATTTACAGTGTGAGAACAATGCATTTTGACTAACCACCAGTGTTAGGATTGCTGTAAAATGCCTGCTACCACTTTGGCAGAAATTCCAGTCACTTCACCTGGACATCATATCCTATCCCTGGATTCAGCACACATGTGATGAAAGCCAAATCAAAAGGTACCACTAAACTAAATACAGAATGAACAATGACTGTTACCAGTTGTCATTCAGCATTGGGGATTAATTTCAGTTCATTGGGGGTGGGATAGAAGGGAAGAGGAGGGAGCTAAAATATAGATAGGTTTTTTATGAAACCACTGGCACTGGAGGTGCAATAGTGAAAAGATAGGCACATTACCTGCCCTCAGAATCCAGCATTATTGTGATAGAGATGGACCATCACCAAAGAAACAAAAACTTCTCATAAGAAATAGTTAAATAAAATACTTTTAAACTTCTATAAATACAAATAAAAAAAAGACATTCGGATTACATTCAAAAGAAATTAAGGCCATGAAAGGGAGGAATAAGGTATTACAATTTAGGTCTGTATTACCTAACTACTCCCAATAAAAAGATGTATTTTATTAAAAAATAGTTGTAGAATAGGTAGATGTTACACTCACATCACCCCAAAACCAAACTGGAATTAGAGTGGAACCTCAGTTCTCAAACTTAAGTCATTTTGGAAGAAGTTTGAGAAGTGATTGTTCAAGAACCAAATCATTTTTTTCACATTAGAAATAAAGGTTATCAGCACGAAAGTGCTGTTGGGTGGAGAACTGAACTTTTGTTTGATAGCCAAAACATTTTTCCTGGGAACAGCTTGGTTGAGAACTGAATTGTTCAAGATGGGAGACATTCAAGAACTGAAGTTTGACTGTACAACTAAAATATAGAGCAATCAATCGAAATAACCGACTGAAGACTAGCTTCATAACTGAAGAGAAGTCTTAAAACCAAGGACTTACAGAAGAATTCACATGGAGACTGGTGGAAAGGGCAGAGATGCAAAAAGTGCTGGCCCTACTCTCAGGCTGACAGCTGAGATCCTAAATGGATATCTCAGCTGCAAAAGTTCCCCCTGAGAAGTGTGTCTATCAGCCCCAAGCTGTGCTCCCCAGCCCAATTCACCAGAGCCATATTGTAGCACAATATAACATTGTGCTACAAAAATCAGTGGGGATTCTATCCTCCAGGAAGAGACAGGAATCTGCCACAGACACAGGTGCCCTCTTAATGGGCCAATGCACAAAATCTTGTTTTCACTCACTCACCCAGGGTCCTAGTGAATAGAGGGCAGAGTGGACTAGAGTTGTATAAGGAGAAACTGGGGTTTGTGGTTCTGAGGAGAGAGCTGAAAGGACAGGATCCCTGTGCTGAATCACTGTCCCACACTGCAGATGCCATCTTTTCTGAATTGAATAATCCCCTCATACAGCCTCAACCTGGGACAATGCAATAGCCCTGCTCTCTAAACTCCCTATTATCCCAATAAACAAATCTTATGCCCTGCTGAGGAGTCAGCTCCCTGGGCCAGGGTGCAAAGGTCTGAACAGACTCAGGTGATATCAGTGTCTGAGTTGTGTAGATTTGGGGTGGGGCCATTCCCCCCACTTTGCTGTGAACCTGAATGGTACCTCCCCTGCATGTGAGATCTGCTAGGCTCTCCAGGCTCTTGGTAGCCCCACCCTTCTGTTTCATGCCAAGGTCTGGGCAGAATCTGAGACAGACTGAATTGTGTGTGGCTCTGGAGTAGGAGCCACTACTTCACTTCCCCCAACCTTGACTGGCTCCTCCTTCTCACAAGAGACCCACTAGCCCCACCCTCCCAGCTCCCACAGCCCTGCCATGCTGAGCTTGGCCTCCCTGCATAATCTGGGATAGACTGAGTTGTGTGGCTCTAGGATGGGGGCCATTTTTCTACTGCATGCTTGACCAGTGTAGATCCCTCACTTCACACAGACAAATCTTGGTCTGTTTGGACCTGATGTACTCAGCTGGCCTCACCATGATGGCTTACTGAGACCCACACACCCCATCACAAAGGTCTGTAGGCACCCAGTGAAGGGAAGATGGACTTGATATACGCTAGGACTTTTTCTGGATAGTCTCAGATCCAGCACTGGTACCAAGTTTTAACCTGTATTAATCTGGTGAACACCACAAGCCCCTACCTGGTGACTCCCTGTGAACCCACTTCAAACAACTTGAATACCTCCAGAGGTTCTTTCAGTGACTGAGTTTAACAGGCAGCCAGCAGGTAGAGGCAGGCAGAGGAAGATTTGGGGGTACCTTAAGACTTTTGTCAAACTGCTCCAGGGCCCAGTGCTGATAAAAGATGGACTTGGTAGGCACCTTGATCCTTCCCATGCAACCTAGGCCCAACAGAGACAACCGCAAACTTTGGATCACTGTAATCCAAGTAGGTTGACTAGAGCTAGTCACAAGCAGCATTCCACATTGGCCTGCATGCGAGCTCCTCTCAGGGAGCCCCAGAACCAACACACCCAGTAGCCAACTTCAGACAACATCAGAAGAGAATCCAACCAGCTTCACAGATGGCATATCCAAAGGAAGATCTCAGCAGGCACCAAAACCTGTGAGGCAAATTCTGCTTTGTGTGGCGAGCCCCTGCACAGTAGCTCACACATCATGGTTGGGGTATACTCTTACAGTCAGTCAGCCTGAGGGTTGACCTCATGAATGAATGGGAAAATTACAATCAACAAGAGGGCCCAAAAACCCACGCTAGGGACATTCCTGGAGACCAAGCTCAGATGATCAAAGATACTGTGCCACTGGATCCCACAGGACACATACTACATAAGGCCACTCTACCAAGACTTGGAGTCATAGCAGATTTACCTTACATATAGAAACAAACACAAAGAGACAGTGAAAAATGGGAGAAAAGAAGCATATTCCAAATGAAAGAACAAGAGAAATATCCAGATAAAAAGCTAAATGAAATATATGAAAGCAATTTACCAGACATAGAGTCAAAAAAAAAGACCATAAGGATGCTCACAAAACTTAATGAGAACTACAACAGCATGAAAAATGACACAGAAACCACAAAAAAGAATCCATCAGAAAAATAAAAATACAATATCTGAAATTAGTACACTAGAAGGAATAAACAGTGGGTTGGATGAAGCAGAGAATTGAATCAGTGAATTGGAAGACAAGGGAGCAGAAAGCATGCAATCAAAGCAATAAAAAGAAAAGAATAATTAAAAAAATAAGGATAATTTAAGGGACCTTTGGTACAACATGAAACATAACAATATCTACATTATAGGGATGAGAGAGCACAAGGAATCAAGAACATATTTGAAGAACTATGGACTAAAAACTTCCTTAACCTACTAAAGGAAAAAGACACACAAGTCTGGGAAGTGCAGAAAATCCCAAACTACAGAAACATAAACAGGCCCACACCAAGACACATCATAATTAAAATGGCAAAGGATAAATACAAACAAAGTCTTAAAAGCAGGAAGAGAAAGACAGTTACCTGCAAAAAAGTTCCCATTAAATGTCAGCTGATTTCTCACCCAAAATATTTCAGGCCAAAAATATTGGCAAGAAATATTCAAAGTGATGAAAAGCAAGGACCTACAACCAAAACTACTCTACCCAACAAGGCTCTCATTTAAAATTGAAGGAGAAATAAAGAGCATCCCAGACAAGAAAAAGCTAAAGGTGTTTGTTGCCTCCAGACCATTATTACAAAAAATGCAAAAAGTCATATTGAAGAAATAGAAGGGGAAAAAAATGAAAATAGTTACAAAAAATAAAATACCAATAAATATGTACTTATCAATAGTCATTTTAAATGACAAAAACAAAAGACAAAGGGCAGTGAAATGATAAGAAAACAAGACCCATATGTACGCTGTCTACTAGAGACCTACCTCAGAACAAAAGAAACACATAGACCAAATGTACAGAGATGAAAGAAGATATTTTATGCAAATGAAAATGGAAGAAGCTGGGGTAGCAATACTTATATCTGATAAAATAGACTTTTAAAAAATCTATAGTAAGAAACAAAGAAGGACACTACATAATGGAAAAGAAGAAATCCAATGAAAAAATTTATGCACCCAACCTAGGAGCACCTAAATATATAAAGCAAATTTTGGTGGACATAAAGGCAGAGGTCAACCATAATAGAGTCATAGGACAGGATTTTCACACCTCATTGACATCAGTGGATAGCTCTTGTACACAGAAAATCAACAAGAAACAGCAACCTTAAGCAGCACACTAGATCAGATGGATTTAATTGACACCTTAATAGAATTTCACCCTAAAGCAGCAGAATATACATTATTTTTAAGTGCACATGGAAAATTTTTTAGGATAGATCCACATGTTAGGACACAAAACAAGTCTCTATAAATTTGAGAAGATTGAAATCATATCAAGCATCTTCTCTGATCATAATAGTATGAAACTAGCAACCACAAGAAAAAAAAACTGAAAAACACATAAAAATCTGAAGGCTAAATAACATGTTACCAAACAATGAATAAGTTAACAATGAGATTAAGAGAGAAATCAGAAGATACCTTTAAGCAAATGAAAATAAAAACACAACAACCCCAAATCGATAGGACACAGCAGAAGAAGTCCTAAGAGAGAAATTCATCGCATTACAGGCCTCAAGAAACAAGAAAAATCTAAACTTCCAGTCAAGATAGAGGTGTACATAAACATGGCTTGCCTCCTTGCACAACCACATCAAAATCACAATGAAACTACAGAATGGCAATCACTCAAAGGTATTAGAAATTGAGTTGATGGAAGTCCAACAACTACAAAACTAAAGAAAAAACATCCATCTGAACTGGTAGGAGATATGCAGACATGGAATGGGCTGGTCCCACACCCATGTGTGGTGGATAAAAATTCGAGAGGGATATTTTGGGATCACAGGGTCCCAGCCCTACAACAGGACCCCGAGCCCAGGAGTTTAGTGCTGGAAAGACAAGCCCTCATAACTTCTGGCTGTAAAAACCAGCAGTGTTTCAGTTAGTGAAAGGAACTACTGGAATACCAAGCACATGGACTAATTCAGACTTACTGTCTCTGAGTTCCAGCAACAGGGTAGCAGCTTAAAATGTACCAGTGGCACACAGGGAGAAACTGAAGTCTCTGGCATCAGGGCAAGAGCTGGGGGTCAGCCTTCTTCCAGACAGACAGGAAGGCAGAGGCCATTGTTTCTTTTACCAGCCCTCCCCACACAGAGCCACAGAGCCACAGAGCCAGCTGGTGGAGGCCATATTTGATATGCCATCAACCTGGCTCACATAGTTTGATCTGCTCTGGGGAATCCCTGAGGCTCTACCCCACCCAACTTATAAGCCACCCAGGCTGTTAACAGTGGCTTTTCCATGTGAGTGGCTGTCTCAGCTAGAAGCTTCATATATTTTTAAATCTTTTCAAACAATGCACAACCAGCCTCAGCAAGCCCCCAACCCCCTACCTTGGGCTAAGCAGCCCTAGGCCTGGCACTAGCAGCACCCAGCTTTGGATGACAGTATAGCTTCAAATGGGAAGCTCCAAGCCCAGCATAAGTAGCAACCATTTGCAGATTGCTTTGTAGCTGATGCTGGGTGACCCTGGGCTGAACACAGGTGGTAGCTGACCCTGGCCTGCACCACACAGGAAACCCCAGAGCTTGCACACCCATAGACCATGTTAGAGCCCCAGCACCTGGCCCTTGCACAGCTGATCCTGCACAGACAGCAGAGGTTGGTTATCAGTGGTCACAGCCAGGCTTTGCAACTAACTGGCCTGCCTAAATCCCTCCTGTCAACCCGCCAACAGTAATCAATCCTTGACTACAAGAAGAGAGTGTACTTGTGGAGGGCTCACCACAAGTACCCAGCTTGGTTTATAGGGGAGGTCATTGGACACCTACTATATTAGGCCACACTATCAAGACAGGGAGTTATAGCACCCCTACCTAATACACAGAAACAAACAGAGGGAGGCTGCCAAAATGAGGAGACAAAGAACATATCCCAAAAAAGAATGGATGAAAACTACAGAACAAGAATGAGACAAAATAGAGGTGAGCAATTTATCAGATGCACAATTCAAAACACTGAATATAAAAATGCTCAAGGAACTTAGTGAGTACTTCAATAACATAAAAAAGACCCAGGAAGAAATGAAGAACATCCTAAGTAAAGAACATTTTAACAGGGAATCATCAGTAAAATGGATGAGGCTGAGAATCAGACCAATGATATGGAACACAAGGAAACAAAAAAACAATCAATTAGAGCAACACAAAGAAAAAAGAATTCAAAAAATTGAGGATCATGTAAAGAGTCTGTGGGACAACTTCAAGCACACTAATATTTGCATCATCAGGGTGCCAACAAGAGAAGAGGAAGAGCAAGACATTGGAAATCTATTTGAAAAAATAATGAAAGAAAAAACAAGTTTAGTGAAAGAAATAAACATACAAGTCTAGGAAGCACAGAGTTCCAAACACAGTGGGTACAAAAAAGCCCCTTTCAAGATGCATCATAATTAAAATCACAAAGGTAAAGATAAAGAGAGAAAATTAAAAACATCAAGAGAAAAGCAGTTAGTTACCTCTAGGGGAATTCCCATAAGACTGTCAAAAGAAACTTTTCAGGCACAAAGGGATTGGTAAGAAATATTCAAAGTCATGAAAAGCAGGACCTACAGCCAAGATTGCTCTACACTACAAAGTTATCATTTAGAATCAAAGAACAGATGATAAGCTTCCCAGACAAGAAAAAACCAAAGGAGTTCATCATCATCAAGCCATTATTACATGAAATGTTAAAGGGACATATTAAAGATAAAGAAGAGAATCAAAACTATGAACAACACAATGGCAATAAACACGTACCTATGAACAATTGAATCTAAAAAAACAAACTAAGCAAACAAGAAGAAAGGGACCAAATCATGGATACACAGAGCATTTTGATGGTT
This sequence comes from Tonatia bakeri, assembly GCA_004024845.1. Lineage (NCBI taxonomy): Eukaryota > Metazoa > Chordata > Mammalia > Chiroptera > Phyllostomidae > Tonatia > Tonatia bakeri. Next base: position 25,714 of record PVIA01014579.1, read on the forward strand.
GCCAAATGGGAGGGGGGTTGGGGCAATGGGTGAAGAGGTGAGGGGATTAACAAATAAAAATTGGTAGTCACAGAATATTCATGAGGACATAAAATGCAATATAGAAAATGGAGTAGCAAAGAAATTATACACATGACTCATGGATATGAACAAAGGAGTGGGGATTGCCTAAGGGAGTGGGGGTACTATATGAGGAGAAAGGGGGGAAACTAGGACAACTCTAAGAGCATAATCAATAAAATAAATTTAAAAGAAAAAAAGAAACCAGAAAAATCTCAAATAAGCAATCTAACTTTATACTTAACAAATGAGAAAAAGAGAGAATTCTGGCCAAGATGAAGGCATAGGTAGAAATGCTTTGCCTCCTAACACAACAAAAAAAGGACAACAAAAAATTTAAAAACAAAAAATAATGAGAACTGCTAGAAAATTGAACTGTATGGAAGTCTGACAACCAAGGAGTTAAAGAAGAAACACTTATTCAGACCCATAGGAGAGGCGGAGATAGGAAGCCAGGGTGGACAGAATGCACAGCAAGGCAGTAGATAAAGGATCAGGGCAGGGCAGTGGTGGCTGGCAGATCAGGCTAGGCAGCAGCTGGTGGAATGGGCAGTCCCACATTTGTGTACTGATAAACCAAGAGGAACAACTGGGGAGTGAGATAGACCTCACAACTCAGGGTTCCAGCACAGGGAAATAAA
>PVIA01014580.1:0-26344 GCA_004024845.1 Tonatia bakeri
GTTTTTACCTATCAAATTGGAAATAATTTTTAAAACATACTACCCAGGGTGGGCAAATGTCTAGAGAAACAGATAGTCACATACAGTACTAGTGACAAATGATCTAACAGTGTAGAATGCAGTTTGGCAATGAGCACCAAAGTCCTTACGACTGTGCACACCCTTTGGGCCCAGCAATTCTACTTTTAAAAAATTTATCTTAACAAAATAATCATGATGACATGCAGACATTTTCCCACTGTGTCCCTGTCTATGAAAACAAAAGATGACACAGTCTCAATGTTCAAAACAAGGGCTGGTTTCATAAATCCATCTATGCAATTGAATTAATATTATAAAGTCCTTAAAAGTAATGTTGGAGAGTATCTAATGCATGTGTTTGTGATAACAGCTGTGTAGCAATGCTTGTGTCTTTTTAATTCCTCACCCAAATCTTTGTTTATGATCTGCAAGAGAAAGAGGGAAACAGACAGATATCTGTGTAAGAAACACCAATTGGTTTCCTTGTGTGCAGCCTGACCTGGGATTGAAGCCACAATCCAGGTACATTCCCTGAAGGGGAATCAAACCTGCAAACTATTGGTGCATGGTACTATACTCCAACCAACTTAGCCAGGGCTCAAAGTTTGTATTTCTAAAAAGTGCTGTGTGTGTGTGTGTGTGTGTGTGTGTGTGTGTGTGCGCTGCAGATTTTGCTTTAAAAAATTCTAGGATATTAGTAGTGGTTAAATACAAATGATGGAAGTTCTGGCATTATTTATTGTATTCTTTTAGCCAATCTGAATATATTATGCTTTCTAACATTAATGCATACTGTTATTGTGGAACAGTTTAAAACAAAATTATTTGGGAAAGTCCATGTGGTTCCAGATGAAGCAAGTTTTTTCCCTGCCAAGTGTATATAGTTCTCTTCTCACAAAGCAGCACGCCTCGTGGGGAGATGTGCACACAGCCAGGATGAAGGCAGAAATCTTCCCAAGCCTTTGTAACACACAATTTGAGGTCAACCTCTCTAACCAGGTCAGAGCTGGAAAGGGATGTGTCCAGCTTCATCATACCATAGTTCTGGCTTTACCCTTTAGCAAAATATCAAGGAGAGCCTCCCTGCTTTAAGGGAGGGAAGAATCGATAGGAGGGACCACCTTACCTATGAAGTTGACAGCAGTTGCCTGTAGGAAGGGCTGAGTGCTCCTTAGAAACTCAAAGCTCTGGAGTAGTAAATCCCTCAAGAACTGAGTTTTGCCTGTGTTCACCTGCAGAGTCAAAGAGGAGAGGTGCTGGCTAAAGAGTTCCTTCTTTAGGAACTCTTAGAAGGAACTCTACTAAAGACCTGCTTGCAGCCATGCCTCTCTCTCTCACCCTGTGCAGAAGCAGCACTGTTTGCTGTCCTCAGTCAGCTTAAATCATTTGAACCTGCATACTCAGACACTCCCACCCCCAGGCAAAGAGCGGACTCAGCAGAAAGTTCGTAAGGAGAGCTCTGCTCCTTGATACCAACATGACAGGGGAGGAAACAACTGATGCAGAGTCAGGAGACCCAGGTTTGAATACCAGCTCTGACACTGGCTTTAGCTTCTGATCTGTAGAGTTGAAACAAAACCTGCCAGACCTCCCTTGCATGACTGCAAGGCTCCTGTGGGAGAATGGACATGAAAGTGTTGTGTAAATTGTAAAGTGCTCTATCTATGTAACGAACCCAAATTCATAATGTTAGAATTATTCGTGTTAGTTTCCAACTGACTTGCTTAGCACTTACATGTTTACTTTTCAGCAAGGACTCCTGAAGTCACAGCAGCCACAGATCCTCAGCACCCAGACCACTGATCTAAAGCCCAGAGGACTCTTGCCTCTATCTTTTCCTGCCACCTCTAAGCAGAAGGCCTCTACTTCATTGTCATCTACTCCCCTTGCATGACATCCTTAGCCTCTGAAGGCAGAGACTGGGATGCTAGGAGGTCAGGTATGGAGGACCAGGGACTGGCACCCCAAACGTGAGTTGCCAGAGTTTGCTGATGATAAAGAATGAGAATCAAGGAAAGGAAAGACGACGTCTTCTGTCAGCCAATTCCTCTTTTCTCACCTAGCCTGTCACTGAGTCCCTAATGTGAATACTGTGACCTGGCTTCCTCAGAGACTCCCACTCAGCAGGTACTTGCATGTTTCTTCCAATACCTCAATGTGACCACTGAAGTAGGTATCCTAGAATATGTGTGTCAGTGAGGGCCAGCCTATCACTCTGGTCCATTCAGTCAGGGCCCTTCCACAGGCCTATGGGACGGAAACAAGGAAATTCTCAAAGTCTCACTTCTATAACTCTGCAGAGTCAGGCCAGAGGCTAAGTGGAGGACCCCAAGTGAAGGTAGGCCCCAAGGGGTTTGGTTGGATTTGTAGCTGGGATCAGATGAAACATGGGGCCTTGTTCATGTCAAGGGACGTAAACAGCTTCAGGGAGGGACTTCCGGCCAAGATGGTGGCGTAGGTAGACACACTATGCCTCCTCACACAACCAAAAGAAGGACAACAACAAATTTAAAAACAAAAAACAACTAGAACTGCCAGAAAATCGAACTGTATGAAGTCCAACAACCAAGGAGTTAAAGAGACACATTCATCCAGACCAGTAGGAGGGGCAGAGACAGGCAGCCAGGTGGAGAGGACTCCCAGCAAGGCAGCAACTGACAGACCACTCAAGGCAGTGGCTTGCAGACTGGGTGGTCCCACATTCGCATGCAGATAAACCGGGAAAAACAACTGGGGAGCAAGACAGACCTCACAACCCAGGGTTGCAGTGCAGGGAAATAAAGCCTCAAACTTCTGACTGAAAACACCTGTAGGGGTTGTGGCAGTGGGAGAAACTCCCAGCCTCACAGGAGAGTTCGTTGGAGACACCCACAGGGCCCCAGAATATACACAAGCCCACACACCCGGGAATCAGCACCAGAAGGGCCCAGTCGATTATGGGTAACGGGAAGTGACTGAAAACTGCCAGAGAATGGAGCAAGTGGCACTGCTCCCTCTCAGACCCCTCCCCCACATACAGCATCACAACAAATTGTGTGTTGCCCCCGCTAGTGAACACTTAAGGCTCCGCCCCTTACTACATAACAGGTGCGCTGAGACAAAAAAAAATGTCCCAAATGAAAGAACAGATCAAAGTTCCAGGAAAAATACAACTAAGAGACGAAGAGAGAGCCAAACTATCAGATACACAATTCAAAACATTGGTTATCAGGATGCTCCAGGAACTCACTGAGTACTGCAACAGCATAAAAAAGAACCAGGCAGCAATAAAGGTTGCATTATGTGAAATAAAGAAAAATCTACAGGGAACCAACAGTGACAAGAAGGAAAACAGGACTCAAATCAACGATTTGGAGCAGAAGGAAGAAAGAAACATTCAACCAGAAAAGAATGAAGAAACAAAAATTTCAGAAAATGAGGAGAGGCTTAGGAACCTTCAGAACATCTTTAAACATTCCAACATCTGAATCATAGGGGTGCCAGAAGGAGAAGAGGAAGACCAAAAAATTGAAAACTCACTTAAAAAAATAATGAAGGAGAACTTCCCCAATCTGGCAAAGGAAATAGACTTCCAGGAAGTCCAGGAAGCTCAGAGAGTCCCAAAGAAGTTGGACCCAAGGAAGCACACACCAAGGCACATCATAATTACATTAGCCAAGATTAAAGATAAAGAGAGAATCTTAAAAGCAGCAAGAGAAAAGGAGACAGTTACCTACAAAGGAGTTCCCATTAGACTATCAACTGATTTCTCAAAAAAACCTTGCAGGAAAGAAGTATTCCAAGTCATAAAAGGCAAGGACCTACATCCAAGATGACTCTATCCAGCAAAGTTATCATTTAGAATGGAAGGGCAGTTACAGTGCTTCTCAGATAGGATCAAGTTAAAGGAGTTCCTTATCACCAACACTTATATGAAATATTAAAGGGACTTATCTAAGAAAACGGAGATAAAAAATATGAACAGTAAAATGACAACAAACTCACAGCTATTAACAACTGAGCCCCTCCCCCCAAAAAAACAACTAAGCAAACAACTAGAATAGGAATAGAACCACAGAAATGGAGATCACATGGAGGGTTATCAGTAGGGGAGTGGGTGGGAGAGTGGGAGGGGAAGAGATGGGGGAAAAGGTACAGAGAATAAGAAGCATAAATGGTAGGTAGAAAATACATAGGGGGAGGTTAAGAATAGTGTAGGAAATGTAGGAGCCAAAGAATTTATATGTACGACCCATGGATATGAACTAAAGGGGGGGAATGTGGGTGGGAAGGGGTGTGCATGGAGGAGGGAAATAAAGGGGGGAAAATGGGACAACTGTAATAGCATAATCAAGAAAATATATATAAAAAAAAAAAAACCAGCTTCAGGGAGCAGACCATATCAGGATAAGAGTGATGGCACCAGAGAGAGAGAGAGAGTACAAGTGCTCAGATACAGTCCAGAAAATGAGACAAAAGATGTGGACAGTGAATGCAGACCCCAGACATGGCTCATGAAAGAGGACTAACGGGAAGGGGCTATCCTCTAGCATGAAGGGGTTGAATCAGGCTGAGGCTGGCAGGACAGAGGATGCTAGTACCTTGACTACATCAGTATTGCTGTCCTGAAAGCTGAGCAGCAGCAGCAGGACTAAGAAGCTGTAGATCTCTTTTCGGAAGGCAGATCCAAGCCTGAATTTTTTTTTTTCCAAGCCTGAATTTTTTAACTCGACATAGCATGTGCCCAGGGCAGAGGTGGCTGAGATCCTCACCTCATCTGTCTCCTGCCATGAAGAGTGAAATGGAGGTGAAAAGGCTTTGGTTTCCCTCTGGCCTTGCCTGACCTGGCTTCCATACTCCCCACATTTCCTTCCTCACGTCTGAAGGACACTGGTGCCCCTGTGTTTGCATACTGGAGAGGAAACATGACTTGTGTTGCTCAGGAATTCTCGTTAGCCCCCCAGAGCTAAAGAGTCAGTTTGTTAAGGCACAGTGCTAAGGAAACCGAGATTATAATTTCAGTTCTGCCACAAACCATATTTACAATCTGAAACTTTATTCTCTTAGGGAATTTACCTCAAGAATGCCATAAAATTTAGAAAGATACATAGAGTTGTCCTGGTAATGCTGTGAATAAAATGGCTTAAATCTATGCTAGCTTGTGCTAGCTAACAATGATTACAACCAGCTACACTTTGTACACCTTCAGGAGTATATTACATATTAATCGAGCAAATATTTATTGAGCACCAATCATGAGCTGGGCACAGTACTAAATAACAGGCATGACAGGACAAGGCAGTCTCTGAATTTGTAGGATATAAAAACAGACATTTTAACAAGTTGAATATACACTTTATCACTTTTTGCACAGAGCATATAATGGCTAAACAGAGAGGTGACTCAGTAGTAGTACTTTAATTTAAAAAACAGGTGGAGTAGGTGGAAGTTACACTCACTTCCTCCCAGGAGCAAACCAAAATTACAACTAAATTATAGAACAATCAACCTGAATAACCAGCTGAAGCCTAGCTGAATAGTGGTCTTATAACCAACGATTTACAGAAGAAGCCACACTGAGACTGAAGGGAAGGACTGAGATGCGAAAAGGGCTGGCCCCACAGCCACACGCAGCAGCTGAGAATGTGGAGGGATATCTCACCTCTACAGGTCCACTCTTAGGAGTGAGGGGTCTCAACCCTCATTGGAAGTTTCCCCAGTGAAGCTGATTACAAGTCATACATTCCAAATTTCAACAAGCCCCCATCTATCTAATCAAGTCCTGCCTACTGTGAAAAAACAAACAAACCCAGAAACAAAAAACTTGAAGGTGCTTTAGGGAGCATCTAGTGCAACCCCTTTGTTTTACACAGGAGGGGACTAAGGCACTAATGAGTAAAGTCCTACTTCACAGAGCTAGACACTGTCTGGCACACAGCTCTCCAGGTGACATTACTGAGTCAACAGCAGCAGGCTCATGGCAATCTAGGTGCCAGGTGAAAGGTCCTGGAAGCAAAATAAAACAAAACAAAAAACAAACAAACTAGCTTTCTTTTAAAGGGTCATGAGTTACTTTACGAAGTACACACACACCTCTGTCATTCTTAGGAATCTACGTGGGGTTAGGGATGTCACCAACTTCTAGCTGTGTTTTTCAAAAGACCAGGCCATTGGTCGGGCTGCAGTGGTTGCTCCTGGACCTGTCAATAAGTCCTTAGCTGTCCAAAAACCTAGTTTTTCTGATCACTCTTTTCTCTGACTATTCATAGGTAATGATGTGATTAGAAGTTATGGCAAGGAAGAGAAAGAAAGGAGTGACAGAATGGGATGCAGGAGTAATGAAAACACCCATTGGCCACTACTGTTGACGGGAGAGACCTCGTTCTTCTTGCTGACACATGTAAAGAATTACATATCAGCAAATCTAGTAGTACATAATCAGTTTATTAGTGGCTCGCTTCCATGGAAGAGAACAGGACTGGGTAGAGTAGAGGGTGAAAGGGAAAGTTTCAGAGCAACGCAAGGTGAGAAAACCGAGAGTGGCTGAAGACCAGGGTGGTAAGCCCCTGGGCAGCCTAAGGCTGGGTGGTCAGAGGCCCTGTGGCCCGAGAGCCAAGAGCCCCCAAGAGAGAGCATCCTGAGCCCCTGGGGGGGGGGGCGGAGAGAGAGAGAGAAAGTCCTTTGTTCTCAGGACTTATACAGTTGGTGGGATAAGAGGGGGAAAAGTTACATGTTGATTAACGGGTAAATGTGGCGCCAGCTTTCCTGGGGGAATGTGACTACCCAAATTTAGAGATGAATGGGGGTCTGTCCTCCCAAATTCTTATCTTGCTCCAGACTCCATTTGGTCATCCTATTGTAAAACAAAAACGTGACTGGAGGCAGTTAATTAAAATTGAGGCACTTTCCAAAGTTATTTATGGACTTTCTGTAAGCATCAGGGACTCCCTCCTAAAACAGATAGTGACCAGAGGTAGTAGGCAATTAACCAAAGTTGTTTTATGGGCTCTTTCTTTGGGCCCCAGGACACTCCCACATTCAGGCCTTGGGATGAAAGCACAGTTTCAAGGCTTTCTTTCTTGTTAATAGAGTGTTTCTTGTGATACTGAAACACCTGGCAATATTATCAGACCAGGCTCAGGACTGCTGAGTTAGCGTGTGAGACTTGTCTCCTTCCTCCTCCCTGCCTCGGTTTACTATTTATTCCACCTAATTGGAAAAAGGTGTTTCCTGGCAACCAGGGTGCTAAATGCTGGCCAGTGACAGTATTGCAGTCTCAGAGTTCTTCCTATGCTGTCTCCTGCTTCACTACCAATATTCCCAACATCATGCTTAGTCCTTTACCCAGTATTATCCCCATTTTACAGATTGAGGAAATAGAGGTTTACTGAGATTAAGTAATTTGCCCAAAGTCTCACATCTAGTAAGAGGACCCTGGACTCAAACTTTGGGCTCACTGATTTCAGATCCCAAGCTTGTCTCCACCACGCTCCTGCAGCAATGTGTTGGCAGAAAGCCAGGTTCCCCAGGAACCTCTTAAGTGGCCACAGCAAAGAATGATTCTTGTATCTCCTGCTGTCTGTCGCTCTTTTGATGACTGGCTGTGATGGGATTTTTAGGGCCGCAGTGGAAGCAAGGGCAACAAAAGGAGGAGGGAAATTCCCTGCAGTTGACTTGTTTAGGACTTGCTTCATTTTGCCCACTTTTCCCTGGGGGCTGACAGACTGCCCTTTTTCCAGCATGTGTGGCCTGAGGATGCTGGGCTTTCTTAACTTTTGTGCTGGTTAAGGCAATTTTGGGGCTCAGATAAAATTTCATTTAGCTGTTTGTTTATATCCATCCAACAAGGATCAAACATTTATAAAACAGCTCCTCTACCAATTCTTGAGCCAGTGAGTTAGCAAGGTCACTGAGCCAACAAACCTAGCTGAGATTCAGAGGTCATAACCTAATTCCAGCAAAGCTTTTTGTGGAATAGCTAGGACAATTTTTATAACCCTTTATCTTTCCCACTTTTCAGCTATTGCTTTACCAGCAAGAACCTCTACCGTGAAGAGATGGGAAAGAGGTGGAAATTTGGGTTGCTTAGCACTTTGGCTAAAGTTTTCGGGAAAGATATGGAAGCCCAAGACTAACAAGAGGTTTTGGCAGTATTTGCGAATATCTCTTCTCCATGCTATTCTGCTTCCTTGAGCACAAACTAGGCTCATGATGGAAGGGCCACTTGAAAATCCATCCCAGCATCCTCAGCTCAACTTCAGATCTAACTGCCAACTGCCAACTGCCACTGGTCTGCCCCAGTGGAACTAACGGAACCTGCCAATGGTCCTTTCCTGACGCCATTGGGCAGAACCTCCTTCCTCTGATACCACCTCACTCCTGTCTGGGAGCAGAAGTCCCCTCACGTGTGGTCTAAGTTTCACACCGAGAAGGCACTTGAGCCTTTCCTTCATTCTCATCTCACTGTGTGCTTCAATATGAGTGTCTGTGAAGAGCTGCTGGCAGCGTCAGACAGAAGCCAAGAAGAAGGCGTGCAAAGGAATTAAAGCCCTCAGGGAGGGTCAACCGTCCCCTGGCCACAACCAGCATTAATCAAAGGCACTAACATTTTGGGCGGAAACGGTAGAAGCCAGTGAAGTCACAGAAATGTATTTGCTAGACAGACCCAGCTAGTGCAAGTGGAAGAGACATGGAAAGCACTAATCACTGCACAAGTTTAGCCATCAGTACCTATCGGAGGGTGGTGAGTGGGGGAAGTTCCTGGAGACTCTGTGTGCAGGAGGGAGGCCCTAGGATTCAGGGTTTGGTTATGGTAAAATCAGAGATGTCTGGGAGATGGAGACAAACCCATATTGTGACAATGTTGCCCTGAGAGTTTCTGGTTCTGGCTTCACATTTAAGGTTATGGTTGGTCGGTGAATGATTACATTTGCAGGTATGCGAGTGTACCTGTCTGTCTTTGTCTGTTGGAAGGTTTCCTCTGGGCTGACGATTGCTAGCTAGGTTAGAATGTCAGAGTGGTTGTAGTTGCTTTTTCTCCACATTGCCAAGAAGTTGGACTTCCGTAAAATGCTAGTGGACATTCACCACAGCATAGAGGCAAAGGCATTGGATTTACATTTTAATCTCGGCCCTGCCAAGCCTGCGTGCTCTGGGAGGAGCCATTTAACATTTCCGGCTGTGCTCTAGGGGGTAACCTATCCTTCAGGATGCTGTTACTGATTAAGAGGGAGAATAACCAGAAAAAAAGACATTAAACTGTAAGAGCAATTCTTCCTTCCAGTGGTGATGGTGATGGATGAGCTGTACACTCCTGGGATGTTGCTGCACATCCTTGTCCAGAGCAATTGTATGCACAGATAATCCTTCCAGCTCTAGGATACTCACAGTAAGGTTAAAGGACACCAATATCACTGCTGTTTAATGTAACTAGACCCACCACCTAAGAATATTTATCACAGAAGATAGGGTGTGGAGGGAGCCTCCACTAGCAACACTCAGAGCCCTGATTACAAATAAGTGGAATGCATAAGGTGGAAGAGAGCTTTAACTACCTTTGAGAGCAACCTTTGAGGGCAAGGTATTTTTGTTCAGGAACACAAAACCAACATTAGTGGTGAAAGGAGTGCAAACCACATCTTGCCTATTTAAAGCAACAAAGAAAGGGAATAAAATTATGCAGGCAAAGAAGGTCTTTTGTTTCCCTGGCCGTGAATCCTGGTTAGAGAGTACACACAATCCTCAAAGATAGTCGACAGCATCTCCTCTACGCCTAATGTGACGTGTTTCTTATTCTTTAGTGTACTTCTTCAGAGAAAAAATTCTACAAACAAAGCAGTGTCACACTTTCTTCAACTTGCCATCTCACTTGAGCTTTATGCTGACGTCCTGTTGAGAAAATCTCAAGACATTATCTCCTTTTTCTTCAGTGGCAGTCAAGTGTACCCAGACACGGAGCGGAGGGTACATGTAATCTTTCCAAGGAAACGCTAATTCATTTACTCAATATGTATTAAGATCTATGGTATGCTGGGCAGTCTGCTAAATGAGGATAACAAAAAAATAAATAAATAGGTTGCCCAAGAGGGAAGAAAAGACCCAGTATCTGTATTTGTGTTGAAAGTGATTTGTCAATCCCAGCTATAAGTGGAATCTAATCAACAAAACAAACAAGCAAGCAAAATATAACACAAGACATTGAAATCAAGAACAAACTGACAGTAACCACAGCGGGAAGGTGGGAGGGGATAATGGGGGGGAGGGGAAGGGTTTTCAGGAGCATCTATAAAGGACACACATGGACAAAACCAAGGAGGGGTGGGATCGGGTGGGAGGCGCAGATGGCTGGGATGGGAGGAGTGTTGGGCGGGGGGTGGGGGGTGGAGAGGAATGGAGACAACTGTACCTGAACAACAATAAAGAAAAAAGTAAAAATAAAAGTGATTTGTCAAGAGAGAGATTACATGTTTGGGGGTCAGAAAGAGGGGCAGTTATTTCTGTTGGAGCTGAGCTGCTGGAGGTACACAGCACCTGAAGAGGACAAGCCTTGGATAATCAGTTAAGGGTTTGTGACTTTATTTTGAAGGCATAGGGAGTAATCAAAGGATTTTGAGCAGGGGAGGAGCATGATGACCTGGCTATAAATAGACCCTGAAACTTGGAATTTCAGGATGACTTGAGATGGTTCGAAAGGGAACAGCAGTCTTGGCTTGTCCTCCTGTGAATGTTGTATTTCTGCTTTCTCATCTCTCTTCAGTGTGGAGAGCTGTGCCCATGGGAGAGTTGAATTATTTCGTAACTCATCTCTGTGGCTGAGATAGCCTTATACACTTAAGAAATCTTGAGGATGCTCCTAATAAAATGCCCCAAGAGAAATTCCACATGGCTGAAAGGGAGAAACTAGGCACCCTGTAGGCAGAAGTTTCTTTTCTAAAAGGATGGGCCTCAGGCAGAGCACAGTAACAAGCCCTGGCGGCCAGGAAGGAGGACTGCAGCTGCTGCTGGGGAGGGTAGGAGGCTGCAGTGCACCAAGCTCTGGTGATCGGGGCTCAAGTCTGGACATTGCCACTGATTTGCTGTGTGACCTTGAACAAGTCACTTTTCTTCTCTGTGGAGAGCCACACAGGATAATGCATGCCAAGGGAGTTGGAATGCAGGGCTCAGGTTCAGCACAGCTGCCCTAGGCCGCAGAAGACTGATTCTTGCAAGAAAAGAATGACTTGGCCGCTGGCCACATCACTATACCACGAAAGAGCAGGCAATGTCCTTAGAAAAATAAAAGGTACCTAGCCTTGCATTTTGTCTTTCTCACCTGCTTCAAAGCTTGCTCAATATATACAGCCTGAATTTACCAATAAAGGGTTCCTCCCTCTGCATCCCAGAGGAGGGGCTCCACCTGACCCCGCTTTGACTCTGTCTCTTCCTTTCTTTTTTTTTTTTTACCTTTTAATTCTTTATTTTATTGATTATGCTATTACAGTTGGCCCATTTTCCCCCTTCACTCCCCACCACCCTGCCCATCCCCTCCCACCCACATTCCCCCCTTTAGTTCATGTCCATGTGTCATAAGTTCTTTAGTGTCTAGATGTCCCATACTATTCTTACCCTCCCCCTATCTATTTTCTACCTACTGTCTATGCTACTTTGTCTCTTCATTTCTTAATCCCCCGTTGCCTTCCCTTGGGACCTGACATATCCAGCCACGCCAGTCATGTCACTTCTCTGGGCCCGAGTTCCCCTGTCTGTCACCTGTAAGATTAGATATTGTATGGTCTCTAAAGATCCTCTGGCTCTCACTTTCTTGCGTTTGTGGGACCGAGCCAGGCTGCAGGGAGCTCTGGCATAGCAAGTCTGCTGATCCCCAAGTTTCTCCTCTCTCCTGTTGGTGCTGAAAGGCAACTCAATAGGATGCCCTTTTGTCAGATCCCAGGCCAGGTCTCAGCCTGAATTTCAGTTCTGACCTTGCTGTAGGTTAGCAGTGAACTTGGGCAAGTTACTTACCCTCTTTGAGTCTTTGTTTCCTTTTTGAGAAAATATATAAATTAACATGCCAATGCTCTCCAGTCAAAGACTCTCTCTTTTGGCCAAGTGAGCAGAGTTGTAGGACATTAATCTTTGACATCCAGATCTTGCTCGTTGCTGAGTTTTTGCTGATCAGGATTTAGGAGGATGTCCAGAGAATGCAGAGTGTAGTTGGGTGAGGGGTCAGTCTTTGCTTGCTTTGTTGTGAGATGAACTGTTGGCCCCTGTGACTTGATAATGGCTGCACAGTAGCACCAAAGACTCTGGGAAGAATACATCCACCCACTGCAACACGGGCAATCTCTAAAAACAAAAGGATAACTAGTTCTTCTAACAGGTCTCAAAGCCAGGGGACCCAGATATAAAACTCAGACAATAAAAACATATCCCTGAATCTAAGTAGCTTTCTCTTTACCTAGTCACACACTGTTCCACTTGCCCTGTAGTACTGACACAGGGATAGCAAGACATGTTTGCTATAATACGACTTTCTCTTTGACCACCCAAGAAGAAATTCAGGGCTATGTGATTATCCATGATTAGCCAACTCTGGCTAACGAAGTTTAAACTAATCTGCTGGATTTCTAGAGCAGAAGTAGCTGTTGTTTGTGACATTTGCTAGGACAGAGACCAGTTTGGGGTACCTTTCTCAGTTGTATTGATCCCTACTGTGGGAACCGTAGCTCTGCGTAGGCATGGAGTGCTCTAAGCTTGCATCTTTAGGAGGCTCCTGAGTATGCCTTTCAGGGAATCGTGACCCAATGCAGGGGTGGTAATCTAAAGAATCTGAAAGTCTCTAACAGCTGTCCTGAATACATAGGGGGACAGTTAGTGTGTTGGTAGGTGGGTGTAAGCCTGATAGCTACATAAGAAGTAATCCCCACCCTGACTGGTGTAGCTCAGTGACTTGAGCATGGGCCTGCAAATGAAAAGGTTACAGGTTCAATTCCCAGTCATGGCACATGCCTGGGTTTCAGGCCAGGTCCCTGGTGGGGGCCTCATGAGAGGCAACCACACACTGATGTTTCTCTCCCTCTCTTTCTCCCTCCCTTCCCCTCTCTCTAAAAAATAAAAAAGTAACCCCCTAGTAGGACACAGACCACACTGGGAGAAGAGGTACCGTTTAGGTCAGTAGGAGTGAGCTTGTTTTGTCCCTTGAGGTGAGCACATTCCATAAGGGGAGTCAAATGGTTCCTGCAAAGCAAGAATAGACAGGCTCTTGTAGCTAGAAGAGCCCCAATGTTGGCTCTCACTCCCAGTGGGCTAGGTTCTGCTGACAGGGTTACAACAACTTCAGCAGAAACAGCTTGCTGAAGTGGGGTCAAGGCTCATTTTTTAAAGACTCAAGTTTGGAATTACAAGGTGTCGGGGACCTCCACCCACAAGGCCCCTCTGGCTGCCCTGGATGAGAATAAATCCACCAAGACATGATCTGCTTGGGGAGGAAAGGTGGCTGATCTCTCAAAGGAGAAGGGCCAGGAACCTGTTCCTCAATGGGCTTTTATTGGGTTCAATTTGCATAGGAATACAGGGTGTATACATAAAGCTCATCAATCATTTTCAGGTAGAAATGATTAAACAAAAGTAACATTCAAAGAACTCTGAGGGCTTATTCTGAGTCAGGGTCAGATAGTTAAAGGGCCATAAAACTTTGGGGAAGAAACTCACTTCACACTTGGACCCTTATCATTTAAATTGAGGGTATTAGCAAAGTAGGTTTCATAGGATTTTATGCATTCTTTCTTAGGCCTGATTGCCCTAGGGAACCCGCCCTTTCCAGCACGGAGCCACACCCACCTCCAGCATTGTTTCAGGCTTAAAGCATTATTTCATGCTTCAGTCAGGCAGGGGAAGTAAGGCAGCCAAGAGATTAGGAGAAGTCTTGCAGACAGAATGAGGACTCAGGCTGTGTCAAAGCCGAGGGATAAGGGTCCATCACCCCCTTTTTCTATAGCCCCCCAAGTCCTTCCCTGAGGCCCCTTTCATGACTGTGCCTGTCTTAGGTCGTCTCTCCTTTGAGGAATCTTACCCATCCTTGGCTAACCAGTCATCTGCTGGGGGCCAAGCAGGGTGAAGAGAAAGGGGGCACAGGTGGTGTCCCTACAAGGAAGATGAGCTTTGTCTCCTAAGTGGCTTATGGTCCCAAGGTCTTTTTACTCAGCCTTAGGCATGGGGGATTACAGCTTCTGAAACCGGGCAGGGCAGTTCCCAACAATGAGAAAAACTTAAGACCCAGAAGGAACCTATAGAAGGAAATCTATCTTCTTAAGTGATTAAAGAAGTGTTATTTTATTAAGAATCAGTTAAATTTATAGCAGCAGTTAAGATGGAAGAAAAACACAAGAGTTTTGTTTTTTTCTTAAGTGGTAGAAGACCATAGGGAGTCAAAACAGAAAGGTAAGGGAGGTCAAGCTGAGAAGAGTCCTGCCAATAATCAGCAGTGAAGACAAATGCCACGTGATCTCACCTGTCAGTGGAACCTAATCAACGTAACAAACAAGCAAGCAAAATAGAACCAGAGACATTGAAATAAAGAACAAACTGACAGTAACCAGAGGGGAGGGGGATGGGGACAATAGGCGGGAAAGGGGATAGGGTCATCAAAGAACATGTATAAGGACCATAGACAAAGCCAACAGGGGTACATTCAAGGGTGGGAGGCAGGGATGGGTGAAGTGGGGGGTGTAGGGGGGTGAAAATGGAGACAACTGTACTTGAACAACAACAAAAAAAAAGAAAAAAAAGAAGCAGATGACACGCACATGAAGCAAAATCTTAAGGCCCTGTGCGTACCCCCAAATGAGCCATTATCATGATTGCATTTAGCTGAAGACAATTTCATATGTAATTTTTATATTTAAACATTGTATGGAAACAGTATAACCTATATCATAAAACCAATAATAGAAAACTTAGAAAGTCTGAATGATGAGAACTTTAACCATGGCCTTGTTCAAAGCAAAATTGTACTGACATTGTTTGTATACAATAAATTTTAAAGACAGAGTCAAGCCCAAGGTTCTATCTCAGAGCTAAAACTTTTTCTTATAATCTCAGAAATATAGTAAAACATCATTATGTTCACAAAAAGAAATACAACTGAGTAACTTTTCAGACATTTCTGACAGTTTATCAGGACTCTAGACATTCCTAGAATGCACACTCACAAATGAATGATGTTTCGATTAGTTACCTTTACTTCTAAGAGATGGAAAAATAAGAGCGATAGAAACCAAAAAATCAGAGCGTGCTGGCTTCCAATAAGTATAAAACTATCACTATAAGTTTAATGAGGTTCCTTCTGCAAGGTGAGGTTAAAAAAAGGTTAGATATAAAAAAAAAAACAGGTTTTGACATATACTTATTTGAAAGAGAGTGACATCATACTGTTTTAGACAACAGCTTTGGCCCTTGACACTTTCATCAAGGTGCGGGATACAAAGCCAGTACCTACTAATCCCCAGAGTGTGGACACAGAGGAGAAGGGGCTTGTGTCTCTTACATTACATAAGAGAATTTCTCTTTTAGGCACGACAAGCTCTTCATGAGGATTTCTTTGTTTTCTTCATGGCACCTCTGAAATAAACAATCCTTTTCATGTCAAAATCCCCCCAAGTGGCCATTGTAATCCCAAACTGTCTCAAATTGTTAGAGAAATAAGGAGATGAGTTAACATGATAGCAGCAGATGTTTGGCCCAGAAGAGTGTCATTTTCGATTAAGAAGACCCCAGGAGAACAAGAACAATCTATAAGGAGACTTGGTGTCTCTGGGTCAAAGGCTAACTGTCACCAACTGGACTGGCTAAAACTCTCTAGTTGCCAGGCAGCTAGAACTTCAGAGAAAGCAGTTCCCTGGAGCAACACGAGTAAGGACTGGGGAAAGGAGGCTTTGTGAGGTTTGAAATGGTGACCTGGGGTAAATGGTCCCAAAGGACATTGACCAGAGGGGATCCCCTGAACTTCTCCATGCCAGAGACCAGCTCTCAGATGGGCTTCTTGAGCCTGTCTGTGCCATTCCTGTCAACTTCTCCACCTAAACACAATGCTTAAGACATTAGACAGACAGACATAAGAGCAGTTATTAGAAGGCTAGCCAATAATTTTATTAGGGAGCAATCCAAATCTCAGCAGATAACCATAAAACCCCATCCCATAGCACGTCATTCCTAGGAAAACAAAATAAGCTCAAAGCCAAAGGGCCTCAAGGAAATACTGGAACTCAGTCCATCGTGAGCTTACCTCCCAGCTACGGCCACAGAGTAGTGATGCAAAAGTCTCCAGATGTGCCCCAGCTGGGTGGCTCAGTGGATTGAGTGCCGACCTGCGAACCAAGGGATCGCCAGTTGATTCCCAGTCAGGGCACAGGCCGGGGTTGTGGTCCGGGTCCCCAGTAGGGGGCGTGCAAGAGGCAACCCCACATTGATGTTTCTTTCCCTCTCTTTCTCCCTCCTTTCCCCTCTCTAAAAATAAATAAAATCTCTTTTAAAAAGTTTCAGATGTGTAAACCATAATGGAGGTGAGGGTCTCTTGGCTCAAGGATGAGAGGGTTTCTGCTGACCCTCAGTGGAACCTTCACTTCTGCCAACATCCTCCAGTTAAAAACCAGTAAGAACGTTTTAGGAAGGCAAGCACTTTCTCTGCATGGGATATTATCAGTAAACAGGTGTAAGTCTATGACTGTGTGTCTTAGTGGTTCTTATTTAGAAGGTGGGGAGAATGGAGTAGGACTCACACTGTGACTGGTAATGAAGCAGCAGTCACTTGTATGAGCTAGGATGTGGAGAGGCTTGATATTTTTATGACCTGCACAGTGATCTTATTTTTGTCTGATTATGAAGCAGTTTGTCTCCCTTGTGGTCACAGAGTGACTGTCCGATGTTGCTGTTCTGTGAGATTATGTCCAACAGAATACCGTGACCCAGTGCCCAAGCCAGGTCCTGGCAGCTGAGGCCTGGTTGTGAGCATCAGACCAGTTCCTGAAGGTCAGGGACTATTCTTCTCCTTCTTATAGGGAATAGACCAATTCTTTGGTACTGCCACAGGGCTCAAACAGAGAATAGCTATAAAAGGATTTGTAAAAATATACTGCAAAGTGGAAGTGAACAATTCTTTTTATTCATACTCTCCTTATCTGGGACCCACTTATAGCCAAAGACTTGACCATTGAGAAAACAGGCAAGGAATTGGCAGCAAGCAGGCAACACTTCTGAGTACCCGAAATGAAAAGTCTCCAAACACCCCACATTTTATAAGAACTGGGTTTTATACAATATCAATCTATTCCATTTTGCATACATTCCTAACACATTTTGCTATAGTGATTTTTTGTTTTGTGATTGCCAGGGAGTGGGTAGAGAGGTTAAAAGGGGGATGGGGGGATAAATGGTGATGGCCGGAGACTTGACTTGGGATGAACTTGGATTATGGGGTACAGGTGATGTGTCGTAGAACTGTGTGCCTAAAACCTGTTTAATTTTATTACCCAGTGTCATTTCAATAAATTCAATAAAAAGGAAAAAAATAAAAATAAATTTAAAAATTAAAAAGGAAATTATTCACATCAATGAAGTCAAACTATTTTATCCATTTTTTTTAATTGTGCTTTATTTCTCAATTACAGTTCATGTAACTGTGCAAACCGGGGCTTGGGCACTTGGCACCTTGGATCTACATGACTCAACAGTTAGAGTTGAAGGAAATGAGTTTTTATTAACAGGGTTCCAATCTGGGGGTGCTGAGAGCACTCCTGCTCTCATCCCTTCATTGCAGAAGGCAGTGAGGAGCCCAAAGGCACGTTACGTAGCATGCCAGCAGAGAAGGAGACACTGTTTAACAGACTCAGAATTCCAGTGGTCCCTGCTTGTCCAGTTAGAGTCCCAAGGATTGAAATGTGGGAGAAGTAACTGCACTAACCCCACCAGCTGACTACCATTCAAGGCCAGGCGTTTTTCTGAAAGGGCAGGCAAAGAGATGGCAGAGAAGAGATGCTGGAGAAGCAGAGTGAGCAAAGTACCTTCTCCACAATGCAGTTGTGGTAGTGCTGCAGGACCAAGGCCAGGATGCCATCTAAATGTATGAAGATGGCTGCCTTCTGCTCTACAATTATTTTGCTGTAGCTTGAACAGATGGTATTACATACCATCGCCCATTTCCTTTGCGAGGTTCCCCTTTCCTCCATGTTCCTGTAGGAGGAAGGGGAAAACTTGGCTCCTCCTCACCTTACCCTCCTTGCCTGCTGGGGAAATGGAGGTCCAACAAGGAAAAGGTGGCCCAGAGGGTGTAGGAGGGAAGATGGGGCAGTGGAATGGTGAGCAGTGGGGGAAGAGGGCATGCAGCTGCTGACACCAGGACCTAAAGTGTGGACAGGAGGGAGCAAGAGAAAGGGAGGGGTGGAGGAATCTTTCCCACATTTGGTCAGAGGGGAAGAGAAGCTCTTATAGGTACATCACAAAGCCTCAGAGAAGTGGGAGGCTGGGGTGACAGGGATACCTTGGAAGGCTGTGTGGGAGGTGGGCAGAGCCCTCTGGGGATGGTATTACCTTCATCAGTTTCAGGATGGGTAATGAGTCCTTGTCAGTGAGTACAGCACTATACAGTTCCAGTTGTCCCAGGACTACTTCCAGATGCTGACAGGTTGGGAAACTAGCCTGACTCTTTCATCCCAGCCTGCTTTTTGTTATTTTTGTGAGGCTGGGAGTAAATGGGTGAAGGTCTGTCTTCTGGAACTGATTCTAGCTGGGAAGGGTACCAAAGCTGTCCCTCAGCCATATCTATTAGCTGTGTTTCTGCTTGTGCTTGCTCTGGTTCATGCTGAAGAACATGAAGAACAAGTACTGCCCCAATTTGTTTTTGAACTGCTCCAGCCTGGAAGGTATAAACTTTATAAGCAGGTTAAAGATACATGGTCTGATCATAAGAAGCAGGAGTATTAAGAGGAGGGGTCCCAGGAAAAGCAGTAGCCAGGTTATGTCCGAGAGCCAGGAGCTAGGATTTGTTGAGGGGCTCAGATTTTTTATTTTAGATGCAGACTTCAGTATACCCTGAATGTTTTGGTGGACCTGGCCTGATTTGTTAACATTGAGAAACAGTACACTTGTTTGAGATACAGGCATGTCCCTCCTCCTGATGCTGAGTAGGTCTAGGGCTCTTCAGTGTTGAAGGGTGATCCCTACTAGGGTGTCTAACTGTTCCTGGAGTGCAGCTAGGGTTCCCCGCGTGCTGCTCCCCCCCCCATCTTGGTCAGTGTCTCTGCTGTTTCTAGAGATAATTGGTGATGAATACCTAGTGAGGTGCCACCCACTGTGGCCCTAGCCACAGAAAGAACTCCTAACAAAGCTATTATGGGGGTCAATGGGTTGCTCCTTTTGAATTAAGTGTCCCTGTCCCCTAAGGGGAAAGCTGAGTAAGGTGTTTTCCCATGTGACTGAGATATCAGGAAGAATCTATTCCAAGGAGCACATCCCTGTCCAATTTGAGGGCAGGGTCCAATAGGCCCATGATCTGCAAATCCAATATACCCCTGTAGAGTGGTGGATTTCTGCACAAAGTTTGTAGTCTGTAAGTAAGATGGGCTGGGTTTCTATTGAGATATATTGACCATTAACCAGTGCTTTCTTAGAGTCTCATGCTCCACTGACTGAGCTAGCTGGGTGTCTACCATTAACATGGGTTCTAGTCCTAAGGTATGCGATGCCTCAGTATTCACGTCCTTGTGACTGAGAGACAAATGGATCAGATGGTGATCCTGTCATTATGCTGTCATTATGCAGTGAGTGTCCAGACTCTTAAAGATGAGAAGAGTGACACAAATACAATTCAAATCCAAGGTTTGAAAACTAAAAAGTTATAGATGCTGGAACAGAAGCACTGTGAGCAAGCATCTCTGATGTCAAGTCCCATCACCTCCAAAATTCCATGATCTATAAGAAGGACATGTTGTGGAGAGAATAGGTACTGGTCTGGGAAGTTCAGGTTTCTGAGCCTTTGGGTTCTTATGACCAGGCTCCCAGCCTTCCAGGGTCCCTGTGTTGTTTGGCCAGAAGTCATGAGCTCTCTGCATATTCTCCAAGTCTGCAGGAGAAGATCCTGGGAGTCACAACCAATTCATACCAGTATCACTTTTTTTCCTTCAGTGGCTCCTCAGGGAACTAGTGACAAGAGAGGAGTGGATGAGTGTGTGCTGGGCACATGTGTATGCAATAGGGCATGAATTTGGGGCCTCTCCAATGCACTGCTTCAAGTAGCCATGTCTCCATTTTTCTGCCCCTCAGTGATTTCAGCCTTCTACCACAGTCCCATAGCCCTGACCCAGAATCCTTAATTCAGCTTGAACATCTGCAGCCCCAGCCCATACTGTTCCCAACTACTCCCAGGGACTTGGCCCATACATCATTGAGGAGTAGACACAGTTGCTTGGCAATGCTACCAAAGACCAGCTTGGTGTCCTTTCTATTCATGGTAGATGATTATCTGTAGGGCCTTTACAACCTGAACTCTCACTCGCCAATCATCCTTCAGGAGGTCTTTCAAGAAGGGTACCAGGCTCATCAAAAACTCTATTTGGAAGAAGGTATAGGATCACTTACCACCTGGGGATCATGCAACACTTTAGGGACAGGGATTTATCTGAGAAAAGACGTGGTACCTAAGAGAAACAGACACAGGGAATCGGGGGGCTGGATGTGCTGAGAATGTGGGGGGCTGGTGCTCAGGGTGTGTGGGAGGCCTGATGGCCAGGCTGTGTAAGTCTACAGACTGGATGTTGTACTGCCCTAGAATGAGGGGTGGGGAATGAACTAAGCCCCTGGTAACTAAGACACCCAGGGGAGGTACATTAAGTGGTTCACAGATGGACACTTGATTCCCATTTGGTCCCTTCACTCTCACTTTTCCTGGGTGCAGTGCCAGGTTACTGAGCCTATGGAGCCTGATTTCCTTGATGATGAGATCGGGTTCCTTGAACCAGCTGGTTAGACTGTCCAGAAAGTCTTGCCCCAGAGTCTCAGCCACCGATCAGTGCCAGAGGAGCTGTGGGAGCAAGGAGAGATAAAGTCATGGGTATCCCAATTCCCCTCAGCCCTCCCTCAGGCCCCACAGGCAGGCAAGGCAGTGAGCAGTTGAGAGCAGTGGCAGATCTGTACACATGGGGCAGAGACTAAGGCCATGGAAGACGAAGCTCACAAAGTCTGCATTTTGGGCCAGACACTGGGATGCAAGAATCACTCAGGAGGGACTAGAGCTGCTGATCCCCTCCCCAGGCGTTCCCCTGCCTGTTTTAACCAAGCTCCTGGAATGGCAGGCAAGGAAACCACACTTTACATGGCTCAATTCCATTCCTTGAACTTTCTGGGGCAAGTTATTCAACATTTCTGTTAAATGTTCCTCAGCTGCAGGAAATGAAAGGCAAGGTCTGTCATCCTCTCCCCAGGCTTTCACCTTTGCATAGATGCTCCTGGCCAGGATCTTCTCATGATTATCCAGGCTGTAGAGGAGGTTCTCGACGAGGTTCAGAATTTGGTTCAGAATGGCTGGCTCACAGTTCTTCACAATGCCACTGGGGTGGGAGAGGGGAACTTAAGAGTTGCTGGATGGGGGGTGGGCAGCAGTGGGGGCGTGGAGAGGGGACAAAGGTACAGTGTGCACAGAACAGGGAAACGTGAGAGCTGAGGTCTGGGGATGAGGAAGGGAAGGTTAAAGGCTGCTGTATTTCAGTGCTGGGCCCTGGAAAAATGGAGGTAGGGGGCAAGAGTGGTATGAGGCTTGCTGGGAAAATGGTCCCCACCTTTTCAGTTCCATGATCCCTAAGTAGTAAAATTCAGGGCAGGATAGAAGTTTCCAACACTACTGTTGATCTGCATAGACCAACACTCCATTGCATGCAGCCGTCTGCAGCAACTTCCACCTCCAAGGCACAACTGAAGGCCAGTCGTCACGGGGTTTGAGAAAAGAAAGGGACAGACTGATGGATAAGGTGTTATGCCCTAGTTTGCGTCCTTATGCTGGCAAGTCAGGCGACAGTTCCCTAATCTGGTAACTAGGTGGGTTCTGCTTCCCAGCTCCAAAAATCCACAGCTCTCTGAAACCCATCTCCAATCGCTTGCCTACTCAGCCCTTCAACCTTGGTGCTCACGCAACCACAGAGTCTTACAGAAGGGGTACCAGAGGTGTTGGAGAGCCATGGTGTTCGCATTCTGCTCTCCATGGCATAGAAAGGTTAGGATGTGTCTTCACCTCCACAGCCACCCAATCAGAATGTCTCTGCTGACTCGTTTTATTTGTTTTTATTTTTTTATATAAGGGTGCACTTGAATCAAGTACCCTGCGGTTTTAGAAAGAAGTACAACAACCACTTATTTAGGAGCCCCACCACCACTTTACTGCAGAAAACTGCCATAGTGACTTGCACACGATGGCACAGCTAGTGACAAAGCTCAGCCAGAGGTCACCCAGATTTGAATGGCCACAACCGCATGGAAAGAATGAGACAGGGGTAGTTTGCCCTGTCATTCACCATCTAATTGAAACGTTTCACATGCAGAGTTAGGAACATAGATGTGAACCACTGAGTGAATCAGGATAACAGAGCATGAGAGAAAAGGAGGGAAGAGAAAGCACCCACACCCATAAGTAGGTAGAGTATCAGTGTGGAAGCCCAGCATCTCCTCCTCAGCATCCCTAGGGGATCAGCATCCAGTTCCCCAGGGCCCTCTGCAGTTGACTAGTCCCATTCCTCCATCACATGGGGTTAGGCTTACCCAGCTGGGTTAAAGACCTTGCTCTCCTTCCCTGGGCTCTGGTTCCCCATGTAGACAACCTCCAGGGAAGGATATTTGTCGATCACCCAGTGGAGATGACACAGCACAGCCAGCAAGAGCTGTGGGAAGAGTTCATGAATGGAATCCTGGCACAGGGACCCAGACAGCATCTCATACAAGGCACAGGCCACCTGAGGAAGACACACGGGAAGAAGGGAAGCCGAACTGACTAGGCCTGATGCAGACAAAATGGTCCTATGATCCCACACATTGAGTCCAGCCCTGCCCCAACATGTTACTACCCAAAGGGCACGCAAAGACTGAAAGCCTACAGCTCATCCCTGGGAAAATGAGGAGCCATGCACATGTAATCTGCTCTCTATTCCCCAACATACAAACCAAAAGGGAAGCAACTCTAAATTTTCAACAGAAAATGATTTGGGGCATACTTGTCCAACCCAATTTCAGGTAATCAAACCTCCTCCTCCACCATCCCCCATCCCCCACGGCCAGCCTCCAGGAAAATGAGCACCTGCCCCCAAACCAAGAGATACAAAAAACTGATTAACTCTAAACATCAGTTTCCCTGTCCATGAAATGGGGCTGATCTCCGCCCTTTCTACATCATGCAGTTCCTGGACGTCCACGTCCACATATATGCAGTATTAGGGAGACCAGTGTTAAAGCTCTCCTCCTTGCCCCTCCCTGACACCTGCTCCCACCCTGCAGGTGCCCTTTGATCTTCAGATCTGCTCCCAAGTCCCAGTGATTCCTCAGCCCCCTCTCCTCCCTTGGGCTGACCAGCACACGCTGGGGGGGCATCTCTCTCATTTCCCCTGTGCGGTGCTATTCCAGAATGCCTGCAAGCAGCTGCAGGATGTAGATCATGGACTCTCACTGGGTATCAAACAGGGCCAGAATGGTTCTGCAGGACCCAGAGACAGCTATGTCATGGGCCCTGGGGACCATGTTCCTAGGACTAGTCTGGGCTCAGGCCCATGAAAGGCCAGTTCTCAGGTGCCAGAGGGAGGGGGACCCAAAAGAACTTGGTCACAGAACATGAAATTTGACTGGCATCAGGAGAAAGCCTGCTTGTGCAGAGATTTTTTGTCATGGGCTTTAGGTGGAGAAGGGCAGGGTTACCTGGGATGGAGGATGTGTTCCTGGGCCATGGGAGAGGTATCTATCTCAAGGAAGGAGCCCATTGAGCAGCAGGGGCACCATGGTATGGGTGTGGTTACCCACAAGCAAGCACAATGACCCATGATGCCCCCCGAAGGGTCTCCTCCTCTGTGCTGGGCTCCAGCTGGGATTTGAGCTGTCCCAGGATGCCCTCTACAATCTCCTCAATCTACAGGGTAGAGCCAGAAGAACCTCAGTCATTCCTTCCTTCCTTCCTTCCCTCCTCCTCCCTGTCTACCAATTCCTCAAGCTCAATGGGGCTGAGTTGCAATCCTGTCAGTGACTCTTCTCAAGGCAGAGTCCTGGGGTGCCAGAGGCCAGACCAGCAGGGGCCCCCACAACAATTCCAGAAGCAAATGCCAAGGCCCACTGTAGCTAATGCCTGCCCACAGCTATGAAGTCCAGACAGGAGCTCCCAGGTTTCTCAGGAGACACAAGACCCTCCAGAGGGAAGGCAAAAACTCTGGTGACATCTCAGGGCTTTCCCTCCCAGCTGAGATCAACAATCACTCATGAAACTGCAGGCACAGTGACACTGGATGTGGAAGGATCACAGGGCTCTCGCCTGGCCCTCTGACCTCTAGTACATGGGCCTCTGAGAAGCCCACTGCATTGTAATTCCTCAAGGACACCTTCATGGTGTCCTTCCATTTCTGGTACCTAGGCCAGGCAACTCACATATAAGTGGAATGGAGGCCACTCAAGAGAGCTGCCCTATGTGACCCCACCTTGAGGGTTCTTTTTTTAGTGAAGTAGGAAATGTAGACTTTTAAATGCTAAACCTTCTCATTTTTATATGTTAGCCTAAAAGAAAATTTATGCAAAGGTCAGATATCCTGTGAGCTTGCTTGTTTGCAGTCCATAGCCTTACCTTTCACAGAGGTCTAGGCCCCCTGATACCTCAGGGAATCGAGTGAATCCCCTAATAATGCCTACACTCCTGCACACTGTTGTCATAACTGAGGAATCAGCCACCCAGATGGGAGACACTACAGTTACAAGCTCAGAATTACATTGCTAGGGCTCCCTGTGACCACAGAGGAAATTTAATGCAAGCCTAGACTTTAGGGGTCAATGAATTAAAGCCAGCTGAGGAGAGGGACTTGGCCAAGGCCTTCTGGCTGCTTGGTGACAGAGTCAGGGGAGGAGCCCAGGGCTCCTGACTTTCAGGGCAGAGGTCTCGCTGCAGCACCACACTACGTTCCCCACGTCTGTGCCTCGCTCTTGGTTGACAGTGCTCATCGACTGGGCTGAAGCCAGAGACAACTGGGCCCCGCTGCTGCTCAGTTCCTCCACAGCTGTCAGTGCCAGGTTGGTGAGCTGGGGCTGGGTGAGGAACTGTGCGAATGCCTGCAACAGGGTGGGATCAGGCTGGACGCAGGGGTCCCCTGTCTGAGATTGCCTGTGCCATTCCCCCTGGATAGGGAGGGCTTCTCTTGGGAAGATGGTATGCTCTTGTCTTAGGCTTGTGCCGTCTGCCTAGATCCAGAAGACTCTTTCACTGGTGACAGAGACTTTGGGGATGGAAGGGAGAAAACACTGACATCAGAGGCAGTGTGGGGCTCAGAGGTCAGTGGCTGCAGAGGCAGAACACGGGGAGAAGAGGGCTGGGTCTCAGAGGCTCAGTGGCATCTTTTTGAGGTATGGGTGTTGTCTACACATTGCTCACAAAGAATCATTAGCATAAAGCAAAGGCTTCTGGGGAGATGGGTCAGAAAGGATTAGGACCCATGATGCCCAAGGAGAACAAATGGTCACATGTGGTAGGAAAATTTTCCCAAGAGGAAAAGTTCCTATCCAGTAATGAAATGGGAAACGAGATGGGATCAAAGAGTCTCACCCAGGAGCCTCTAATATCAGGTCAATGAGAGCCTCAGGCTCTCCCCACTTTGTCTCTGGTCCTGCCCCCTCACCTTGCCATTTCCAATGGTGTTTCTATAGAACAAGTTCCATTCACTCTTGCCCTCTTCTTGCTAGAAGCCCTGTTTTTGCTTTTCCATCTCTGAAACAAAGACACCCGACCACACCCCTCTGACACTCAGAAAGCATCTTAGGCTCCCCACTTTCCCACCTTGTAAGCCAAATTCTTACTGCCCTAAGTCAGCTGGGGGCTATGTGTCCTGTGGGGCTGGGAGTAGAGGAATGGACATTAAGAACAGGAATGGTGGGAGCTGAGCTCAAAGAAGCTCCCACACTGCCTGCCTTGGAGCAGAGGTAGAATTGGGTAACAGTATGGGGCTCCGCAGGAGGAGGAGAAACTAATTCAAAACAACTACTTCCGCCCTGGCTGGTGTAGCTCAGTGGATTGAGTGTGGGCTGCGAACCAGGCATCGCAGGTTCGATTCCCAGTCAGGGCACATGCCTAGGTTGCAGGCCATGTCTCCCA
>PVIA01014581.1:0-26411 GCA_004024845.1 Tonatia bakeri
AAAAAAAAAAGAAAATAGTAAAAACTATTACAAGGCATTTATTTTTAGTGCCTAAAAAGACTTGTTCATTATTGATTTTTATAAAATGTATGAGCAAAATTAGTAATATTAACTTCTATTTAAACTCTTAGAAACACTTTGCATGGTAAATAATATTTCCAGTCAAATCATTTACAAATGCTTTTATTGTTTTAAATATTTTCTGACATAATGTTGAAATGTTCTACAACTATTATCCATTTTGTAATCATTTTAACAGAGAAATCCACTGGATTTTTAAAGTGTCCATTAATACCTTGCATGCATATGAAATAGATTTAGTACCTGTAGCCATATTCTTTGTTCTGAATACTATGAAGGATATGCTTCTAATTACAAATGTAAGCTATATTTCATAGTTCATTTTCTCCCTAAAGTTATATTTTCTTACTTAAAAGGGAAATATGTAAAATTGGTGATGGTATCAAATAATATTCATACAAAATACTTTTGCAGAGAAGGTAAGAGTTACTGTATATCTAGTATGGAAAGATTTTGCCCTGAGAAGTATAATTACCACACAGAAGACTTTCTAGAAGACAATGATTTTAGGTCTAAGAAATGGCCTTAATTTCTTCTTTCAAATGCCAGCTAAAAATGGCAATATTTATTTTTCTTTTGCTTTAATGCTACCAGTAATTGAACACATACAAAAACTCATAAATAGTTACAATATTCTAAGTTTCACCATAGCTTTTTATGTCAATTAGAGGATAACTATTCTAATCTTGTTAATTCAGAGTCCAAATAGATGTTTGCATATTTTAATATTTAAAAAAGTGTTTCTTGTTATCATTTGTCTGAGGAGCAGCTATTACAGACAGCTTCTTCATAGTCAACTTAGGAAACGTTAAGGCAGGGGCCAGATTCTTTTCATGTAATCTCTTTCAAGTTTCAACTTAACTATACAGAGGGCAGCACAAATAATGCCTCCTTTTTATTACAAAATCTTTTACTACAAAATCATAAGCATGTAATTCTGTAACATAACCATATCACACTCAAGCTTACCATATGACATTTTAGGTGAAACATTCTAATTAAACTATAAATTATTACACCCATGTTATTACCCTACCAGTCACATTCAAGCAGGCCTTACCTCTGCCAGACCTTGTATTTCTCTGTATGATGACATCTCTTCTATTTAGGGTTCCTTGAACACCAAAGATGACTTATAAATCTGTATATGTGGGAGCTGCTAATTAAAGTATCTGAGCAGATAAGCCTATTAAACTTATGCTTTTCAAATAATGTTGTGTTTATCAAAATAAATGCCATTAAAATGCAAAAAATATATGCAGTTTTATATGTAAATAAGACATTAATTAAACATTATCATTTAGTTGTTTCTTGCAGTTGTCACCAATCATACACTTATGGGGTAGGGGTGGTATTGTTTGTATATGAAAGAATTAACCATCGTTAGACTGTACTAGTTAGTATATTTTGCCTACTTAAAAATATGGCAAAATGTTTCTAATTAATATTCCTTAAACCCCAAAGTATGTACAACTAACTAGCTTACACTGCCTTTATCACTCTCCTAAGAAAATACCTCCCAGGGGAAAAAAAGGTACACCTTGTCAACTCCCTAGCTTTGTTCTTATTTCGTGGACAACAACCCCCTCTATGGGGTGAGAGGACTCATCTGTGCTATATAGCCCTGTACCTCACTCGGTGACTTTAGTCAGATTACTTCACCCCTCATAACTTATGTTTTATAGTAAATAAAATAAGAGTTTCATGCACACTGCATATGAATGTTTTAAATATTGTCTGGAATATATGAGGACTAAATGAGATAAAGAATAAGAAACACTTGAAGAATGTCTGACACATGATCAGTACTCAAAGAATGGCTGCAAATATTATTATTATCTTCTTACTCCCAGGTAAATAAAGTATGCAGTTGTGCATATGATCTGATTAGGGACATTCACCCCAAGCAATTTCTTTGTCTTTAAGTCTTTTTTTCCCTATGTTTTCTTCAATTCTTCCCCAACTGCCTGATAAAATTATTTTTCTTCTTGTGTGTCCCTCTCTTATTCCAGGTTTAACTTTAAAAAATAATATGAATTATTGCACTAAATACTCGCTACTAAATACTTGTACTGTCAATATACCAGTTTATTGGAAAATAAATTAATAAGCTTTAAAATAATATAGCTTTCCTATCTCACTAACTCAAGACAGTATAGACTTTTCCTAACAGAGATTTATATCATTAATATGTAAGGAATAAAAATTTCAACTCAAAGTGTCTTAAAAATAAAGGAAATTTGTGGTCCAAGAAAAAAATAAAATTTATACATAAGAGTAATCCTAGATTAAGAATTTCACTAAAGACCTGGTGTTTTCCATCTCTTTACTCTCTGCCTTCTCTATCATCAGCCTCATTTTAAAACTTCTGCACTTACAGCCACAGGACGACTGTCAACAATAACCAGTTATTTACTAATTGGACAACTGGAGAGGGAATAAGTGCCTCTTCCTACCTAGTGTTTCTCAGAATTAAAAAGCATGCGAATCACATGGGTGGGGATCTTGTTAAATTGAAAATGAGATTCAGTAGGTCTTCAAGTTCAAAATCCTGCATTTATTTTATTCAAATTAAATTTATTTGGGAGTGACATTGGTTTATAAGATTATAAACCAATTATAGGTTTCAGGTGTACATTGCTGTGATGTATAATCTGTATATTGCATTGTGTGCCCATCACCCAAAGTCAAGGTCTGCATTTCTTTATTTTTTTAAGATTTTATTTATTTTTAGAGAGGGAAGGGAGGGAGAAAGAGAGAGAGACAACAATGTGTGCTTGCTGGGGGCCATGGCCTGCACCCCAGGCATGTGCCCTGACTGGGAATTGAACCTGTGATACTTTGGTTTGCAGCCCGTGCTCAATCCACTGAGCTACGCCAGCCAGGGCTTAGGCCTGCATTTCTAACAAGCTCCCAGGTAAAGTCAAAGCTGCTGGTGTATGGACCACACTTTGAGTAGCAAGGCTCTAAACCAGTTGTCCTCAGAGTGTGGGTTTCCCAACCAGCAGAGTAATGAAAATCCTTAGGCCTCACCTATGACCCTAAAATTCTGGAGATTAGTTCCAGACATCTGTATTTTAACAAGCCTTCCAGATGACTCTGATGCACATTAAGCTTGGAAACTACTGAACCTAACTCACACACAAAAGACCCGGGTTTACTGCTGTGGAAACCCAGGTGACTGCCCTACACTGATTAGCTTCAGCCTATTATAGTGATTGACCATTTCTGAACCAATTACTGGGGAAATAGAATGGAATAATTCTACTTAGTCTTTGAAAATAGGACAGTTCTTGTAGCCAGAGGTTTATCTCATCCAAACTTCATGGTGGCAACGTAGTGAGAAAAGCAAAGAATGGTGGTTGTAGAGAAAAATGACAATTTTCACAGAGTTTCATTAAAACTCAATGGGAATATACTGAGTAACAAGGAAATTGACATAGGAGTCAAAACAATATAAGAAGTCTTTATACGTGCCTACTGCCCACTGTTTATGAAGCATTAAACTAGGTACTATGAGGCATAGAAGTCATGATGAAATCAAAATGAGGAAGTGTGAACCAAGAAACACTCATAAACTGGCCAATCTCAATTAGCCTTAGTTTTCTTATTTATATGGGATAATTATAATAATACCTTTTTAAATGTTAAAATAAATAATACAACAAACAATACATACTGTAGATTTTAGAGGAAATAATAATAATAATATTAGGAAACTTATTCATCTTGAGAAAGTGAGGCTTGAGCTGGAACTTGATGCAAATAGATAAAAAGAAGGGCTTGAAAGTCCTTCAAGGCTGAGTGAACTGCAAGGACTTGAATATAAAAATTTAGAAGAAAAATGAAGACATACTAGCCCTGCTAAAATAGATTGAGGAACTATTCAGGTCAAATTATAAAAAACATCAATGTTATGTTATAAAATCTGGATCAAATCCTATGAGGTAGATATTATAATCAACACTTTAGAACTGAGTCACTGGAAGATAATTTAATTTGTCAAAGTCACACAGCTAGTAAAGAACAAGTAGGAGTGCCATCTGGAAAAACTGAAGTTAAGGAGCAATAACTAGTGAGGTAGGCAGTAATCCAGACATTTATTAAGGGAGGTCTAATTCAGAATGGTGGCAATGAGAATCACACAGAAATGGAGATTGCTGGGTAACACATAGATACACTTTTTAAGATACAAATATTACTCAGGGAGAACAGAAGTAATTGGTGCCAAATAGAGGGGGGAAAAAGTAAGCTACAGGAGAGAATCATGAATTGCAAGTAGAAGTGATTACAAAAACTACAAGCATTCTCACTGAGATCAGGAACAAAACAGGGATGTCCACTTTCATCTCTCATTCAACATAGTCCTAGCCATAGCAATCAGAAAAGAAAAATAAATAAAAGGCATCCAAATTGGACAGGGAAAAGTAAAACTGTCATTATTTGCAGATGACATGATATTATACATAGAGAACCCCAAAATATTCACCAAGAAACTATTAGACCTAATAAGTGAATTCAGCAAGATAGCAGGATACAAAATTAATGTCCAGAAATCAGTTGCATTTTTATATGCCAATAATGAATCAACAGAAAGGGAAATTAAGAAAACAATCCCATTCATAATTGTTATAAAAATAATAAAATATCTAGGAATAAATCTAACCAGGGATGTAAAGGCCTTGTACTTGGAAAATTATAAGATGCTGAAAGAAGAAATTGAAGAAGATACAAATAAGTGGAAGTACATAGTGTTCATGGATAGGAAGAATTACCATCATTAAAATTTCCATATTACCCAAAGCAATCTATAGATTCAATGCAATTGCTATCAAGAATCCAAAGACATATTCCACAGAACAAGAACAAATATTTCAAAATTTATATGGAACCACACAATGTCCAGCACAGCAACAGTGATCCTGAAAAAGAACATAGTTGGAGGAATGATGGTACCTAACATGGGACTATAGCATAAGGCCGTAGTAATCAAAACAGCATGGTACTGGCATAAAAACAGACACATAGATCAATAATGGAATAGAACAGAGAGCCCAGAAATAAACCCACACCTTCATAGTCAATAAATATTTTATAGAAGAAGCAAGAACATGCAATGGACTAAGGACAGTTTATTTAATAAATGGTATGGGGAAAATTGGACAGATATGGACAGAAAAATGAAACTAGACCACCTTCTTACACACACACAAGAATAAATTCAAAATGGACCAAAGACTTAAATGTTAGACCTGAAATTATGAAAATCCTAGAAGAAAAAATAGGCAGCAAAATCTTGAACATTGCTCATAGCAATATTTTATTGGATATATTTCCCCTGGCACAGGGAACAAAAGAAAAAAATAAATAAATCAGACTACATCAAACTAAAATATTTTTGCACAGCAAAGGAAATCATCAACAAAATAAAAATACAGCCCATAGAATTGAAGAACCTATTTGCCAATACATCTGATAAGGGATTAACACCAAAAATTTACAAAGAACTTGAAAAACTCAACACCAAAAAACCAAACAATCCAATTTAAAAACGAGCAAAGGTCCTGAATAGACACTTCTACAAAGAGGACAAACGGATGGCCAATAGACATATGAAAGCATGGTCAACATCACTGATCATCAGAAAGATAAAAATTAAAACCACAATGAGATACCATCTCACACTTGTCAGAATGGCTATCATCAATATACCAAACAAGAAATTCTGAGAAGGATGTGGAGAAAGGGGAACACTTATGCAATATTGGTGGAATGCAGGTTGGTGCAGCCTCTGTGGAGATCAGTATGGAGATACCTCAAAAAATTAAAAATTGATCTGCGTTTCAATCCAGCAATCTCACTTCTGGGAATATATCCAAAAGAACCCCAAACACTAATTTGAAAGAACATAAACACCCCAATGTTTATTGCAGCATTAATTACAATTGCCAAGATATGGAAACAACACAAGTGTCTATCAATACATGAGTGGAAAAAACAACTATGGGACATTTACACAATGGGATATTACTCAGCCAAGAAAAAATTTTATCCTTTGCAACAGCATAAATGAATGTGGAGAACATTATGCTAAGTGAAATAAGCCAGTCAGAGAAACAGATACAATATGATTTCACTCATATGCGGAATCTAGTGAACAAAGTGGAATAACGTGTGAAATAGAGACAGACTCATAGAGAGTAGACTGACAACTCTTGGACTGGGAATTAGGGGATGGAGGGAATGAGCAAAAAAGAAAGAGGACACATGGACATGGAAAGCAGTGTGGTGACTGAGGGGGTGAGGGGAGTATAAAAGGGAAAAATGCTAATAGAAAAATACAATAAAAAAGGAACTCGGGCAAAAACCAGAATGTGTATTTGACATCTTAATGTTTTAAATTTAAACTTGCCCCAACCTGATCATAAAGGAAACGTAAGTTAAAATTCATGGATGTTATTTGATAATTTTGAGTTATTCAATTTTTTTTATTTTAGAAAGCATGGCTTTGTAAACATTTATTATGGAGAAAAAAGTTTTAGTTGATGGAAAAACATCAGAGACACTACAGGAAGAATTGAAATACAATTCTATTGAAATCTGTAAATAATAACGTACAAATGAAGACTCTAGAGAGTTTTCTAATAACATTTTGTGTGTGTACAATGCCTTTTCTTGAAACATCTCAGTGGAGTTATTGTGAATTATAATTAGAATTAATCAAGCTTCAGAGTATCTCTCTGATTTGGTAATTTTTTTAACCCTTAGAGACAGTAGGGACACCAGTTATTCAAAGTCATTCAATGAGTCAGAGGCTGAAGTAGGAAAGAATAAAAGGTCATCTGATAAATATCACCACAGATTTTTTAAATGGGTTTGGCAGGGCTTGACACTTTACAAAGTGTCAAAAAAAATCATTGTTGAAAAAAAGCAGCATGCTACTAGAAGGCCAAAGAAAGCAACTTTGAAAATTTTAATTTATAAAATTTAACAATATTCATACCTTTACACTCTCCACATGTATCCCAGTTTCTTCATAATTCAAAATAGCATATAAATTAAGAGAAAAAAGCAAATTTTAAATTGACCTCAATATCATATTTTTAACTGAAATATAAGTGATAGCAAGGAAAAACATTAGTGTTTCTTCTTGCATGAGAGAAATGGTACAGGAGATATTTATTCTACATAGAGTCATGGAAGTAAATGTATAAGCCAATCAGTATTTTTTCCAATTTGAAATAGTATGCTAATTGAAACTTAAGACAAGAATAAAATTAAAATAAAATGCAAAACTTTAAAAAGTTGCAGAAAGTAAAACATATTTATGGAATGTTTATACCAATATCTAGAAAAGAATTTTAATTTAGTTTCAGAATTTAAGTAAAATAAAAGCCAAGCGTTTCTTGTATCCAAGAAATAGATCATCTTCTGTAAATATAGAATATCTACTTTATTATACAGAGTCTGGCATAAGTAAAGCCCCTTTTTATTACAAAATCTTTTACTACAAAATCATGAGCATGTAATTCTGTAACATAACAATATCACACTCAAGCACAGCATATGACATTTTAGGTGAATGTGCAAATTAAAACTATAAATTATAACACTCATATTTATTTATTACCCTACCAAACACACTCCAGAAGTCCTTACTTCTGCCAGACCCTGTATATTCAGTCAGAACTACTTATCCCTCTCTTTCATAAATATTTTAGAGGATATGTAAAAGGGCAAATGAGGTAAAAATTTACTAAGAAAAATTTGAATTAAGTAAACTTCTAATTTTCTCTACTCCGTGTTTAGACTTTGTCCATTATGTTTTAAAATATATATAGTGACATAATGCAAATGCAGTTATTTTACTCAAATCTAACCAAATTAATGAATGAAAACATAATTTTATCACATTTGTGAATCTAAAAACATAAAAATCCAGTGCATCTAAAAATTAACATGAAATTCAGAACAAAAATTTTAGTATTAATAAATTCATATATATTATTAAATTTAGGAAATTATCCTTTAATACATTTTACATGTTATAAGCAAGACAGTAATATAGTGGAGTTTAGAGCTCATTTTTTTCTTTAATTTTCTCAAAAGGTAAGAGTTGTCTAATCTCTCAGCCAGCTGGGGTGTATTTAGGATGAACTTCAAGGTTATGACTTTCTTCACTATAAATAACAAGCTGTTTCTTTTTCTTTCTTCATAGATGCTTTTGAGAAACATAGGTATCATCCAATCACCAGTGATATTGTTTCCCCAAATGAGATCCCAATTTTGTGCCTCTACCTCATTTTACCTGATGAAATGAGTGCTAAATAGTGGAAGTTCATGCGAGTGAAGATTCCTGAGAATAAATGTGATTGCTACAGAGTACAATGCCCTAAAAAAGACACACAAAAGTTATCTATAAGAATTCTCTGAACAAATTTTTTCAACATAAAATCTTTTCCATCCTAGTCAATTTGCAATCAGTATGATTTCTCTCAACACTCTTTGAAGGAAGAGAAGTCAAATCATTTTATAATCCTCTGCAAAACCCGTTTTTACCCACCAGTACAGTTGATGCTTAATCAGTTCCATTAACAAAATGCTAATCATCTAATCTTCAAAACCATGCAATGGTGTAAAAAAGAACACATTTTAATCCTTCACTAAACATTATGCTCTTAGACAACATTCAACGAACAATTTCTTTGTGACTGGGACCATACTGACTTTTACATGTTCTTCGGGTGGCAGGAGGGTATATAGTGGTTAAGAACACTGACAATCAAGTATGATTTTAATAAAGTTGATCTTATCATACTTATATTAAAAACATTTGATGTCCAAATAAATTCTTAAATTACCTGATATCTTTAGATATACTTGCTATGTTTATTTACTTTTTCTAACTGTATGCTTCATGATTAGTTTTGAACATACTGAAAACAACACTCAGGTTTGAACAGTGTGGCAGGCAGAACTTGAAGGTCCCCCAGTTATGACACAGCACTCTAGTGCACATCACATGCGCTGTGTGACCTGCTCCCCTTCCGTATGGGATAGGCTTTCAAACTGGATATACCATCATTAGATTATGCTATATGGCAAAGAATAAGAAATTTTGCAGAAATAATGAAAGCTCTTAATCAGTTGACTGGTAATTAATCAAAGGGGAGATTTCCTCGATGAACCTGATTTAATCAGGTGAGCCTTTTAAAGATAACTTCTAAATATCATGATTTGAACTGAAATATAAGTGATATCAAAAAAATTTTTTTTCTATAACCACGACAGAAATAGTATAGAAGGTATTTGAGTCTTGGAAGTAAATATATAAGCCTGTGATATTTTAATCTAAATATGTAAACTATAAATTTAAATAAAATAATATGGTTATATTTAACATGGATAAGATTATAAATATATAACTATAACATAATAGACGACTTAAATTGTGGTATGATTAAGAAGTAGGGTTTGGAAACAAGGCATATGTCTAGCACATGATAAATAATAACTGGTAATGTTGCTGATGTTGTTACTTGGTTATTTTTTTTTAAGCATGGAAGGAAATTAGCAAAAATGTAAGTCATTGTTATTTGGTTAATTGGCATGTAGCTTATTTACCTTCTACCTACCTTCAAGTTAAAATTTTCCAAAAAGAGAGAGTATTACTTCTAGGGAAACATTATACTCTAATTAAGGAAAAATATACAGTACTAAAAACACATCCTGTTCTTTGTCTTCTCCAATCAAAATCCTAGTAACTTAGGTTGTTCATTATGGTCCACAATTTTTAACAATTTTCTCTAAGTTGAAAAGGCCAGTTCAATTTATCTCATAATAAAGAGTGTATGCATTGAAACTATTCTGACCTTGAACAAGCAAAGAACCATATTGTGAACTATTAATGGAGATAGTTTCGAATAGTTAAGAGTGGTTTCAGGTCAACAATAAGCAATAAAATTGGGACCTTAGTCCTATATCCACAAGAAACTGAATTCTGCCAACAACCAGTAAGTATGAAAGGGGTTTCTGAACCTCAGACGGGATTGTAGCCCCAGCCAACACCTTGGTTTCCAGCCTGCGGATATACTAAGCAGAGGAGTCGGCTATACCATGCCCATACTCCTGGTGCACAGAAGCTGCTACATGATAAATGACTGTTGTTTTAATCTACTAAATTGTGTAACTTGTTACTCAACAGTAGAAACTAATAGAAACAGTAATCTAATTTTTGACACAATTCTAATATTTAGCTTTGTTTGGCATATTGTACACCTTCATTCTCATCTATTCAGTAGAATACTTAGGGAAATTATTCTGTGGGTGTAATGCAGATTGCTAAAGCTGCTACCCAAAACAAATTGTATAAAATTAGATTATGTCTCCCTATAAAAGTTTACACTTAAAAAATATAATGTACTTATTTTTATCATGAAATTTAAATAGATAATCTTAAAATATTAATGTTATATCTTTTGCTAGATGATCTTGTAGGGACAAAAAAATAAATAGAACCAATCCTAAATAAATTTATAATCTGAAGGAGCAAAAATAATGACCTTTAAAACGTGGCTTTATAGGCAAATATTAAATAAAACTTGTTCTCAGCCGTCATTGGCATCCTAATTCCTCTTGTTCACTTTAAAGACAAACATTGCCTCTTAGCTCCAGGGAGGCAGGTAACAGAATTCTGTTGATCAAGATTCCAGTGGAGGTCTGCTGGTGCTACTTTCTCTCTCAGATTATTCCTTTCTTTACTTGAGAAGTTGTCAACTATCTCCCAGATAACCCAAAAAGGAAATGTAAAGAAATCTCACAAGTATATCAAACATCTACTTTTACACTTATTTTAGGTGGATAAATTCTATTTGTTTAGACTGGTACCCATAGAGTTTTTCATTACTTGTGCAAATTTTCTTAACTGCCAAATTACAGTTTCGAAAGGCACTGTGCATTTACATAGAATGGAGCCCGAAAATCTCATTGTCTTAATCCATTGTCACAAGTAGAAAGGCAGTACAGAATGGGAAAATCTCAGGTCCGTTCCCCATTTCTCCTCTCTTTATCTATCATACTAAGCATTCAGGGTCTCATGTACTTTTTTTGTACTCTCTAAACTTAAAAAAAAATGTATCATGGAGAAAAATGTAATTAATTTAATTGTATAAAATATACAACTTTGTTGATCAACAAAACAAACAAGCAAGCAAAATGTAACCAGAGACATGGAAATAAAGAACAAACTGACAGTAACCAGAGGGGAGGGGGTTCACCAGAAGCAGGGGAGGGCAAAGAAGGGGAAGGGTCATCAATTAACAGGTATAAAAGACCTATGGACAAAGACAATTGGGGGTGGGGAAAGGATTCAATGTGAGAAGTGGGAGTGGGTAGGGCAGGGGAGAGTAAGGGGGGGGGGAAATTGGGACAAATGAAATTGCACAACAATAAAAAGGGAAAAATAAAAAAATAAAATATATAACTTCATAAGATTTTTTTTAAATTAAAATAAGAAAAAGCTTCAATGATAGTTATTAAAGCACTTATTAGTTTATTTAATCTCAGAGTTTTTTTGGACCCTTCATTCTTTCAAAAACAGGATTTCTGGGGAATTGCAGAAATGTGTACAGGTAATATAGTAAATTAAAAAGTTGAAATTAATAGAAAACATGATAAAATTAAAAATACAATTAGAAGAAGAATACTATAACATTTTATGTAATAATTAAAGACAGTCTGTAAGTTCACCTCTTAGTTTCTTAAAGAGTATCAAAATCAGCCTCAATATCCATATCCAGTGGCTAATGATATATATCCTACAGAAGTTGCATAGTTTTATTTTTGAGACTGAGAGAAATACCGCATGATATTTATATGTTTTCTCATTGTTTTTTAGAGAGAGAGGAAGGGAGAAAGAGAAACATCAATATAAGAGAAGAGCATTGACTGGTTGCCTCCCATTAGCACCCAGACTGGGGATTGAACTTGAAACCCATGTATTTGCCCTGAGCCAAAATCAAACCCTCAACCTTTCAGTTAGGGGAATGACACTCCAACCAACTGGCCAGGGCTGTAAATCATTATTATATTTGGTTAATCACCATGCAGCTTATTTGTCTTCTACCTATCTTCAAGTTAAAACTTTCCCGAAAGAAACGATATTACCTCTAGGAAAAAATTAAACTCTACTTAAGGTAAAATATACAATACTAGAAATACATCCTTTCCTCTCTCTTCTCCAATCAAAATAATAATATCTTAGCTTATTCATTATGGTCTAGATTCTTAAACAATTTTCTCTAAGTTGAGAGTGCCAGTTCAATTCAACCCATAATAAACAGTGT
This sequence comes from Tonatia bakeri, assembly GCA_004024845.1. NCBI lineage: Eukaryota > Metazoa > Chordata > Mammalia > Chiroptera > Phyllostomidae > Tonatia > Tonatia bakeri. The sequence continues at coordinate 12,426 of PVIA01014581.1, forward strand.
ATATAATAAAACTGATTCAATTTACAGTTATAAAGTTTCTGTAAATTAACCCAACAGAGAATACTTTCTTTGGAATCAGTATTTCTTAACTCTGTACATGTAAAAAAAAACTTATTATTTTATGGCTATGAAAATGTAAGAATAATATAGAATTATCAAAGTTCTAATTAATTATAAATGTAAAAAGTGATTATTCATTAGGAGTCTAAAGTACCCTAGCAAGGAGTTTTGATCACAAAGCAATAGGAGCACAGCATGAATGAGTATATACGCAGACATAATTCTAAGTTGCTGTTGAGTGTAAAGCAAATAAAGCTGGTAAAGACCATGACTTGCATGGTAAAGCAAGTACTTTTTACAGAGCGAACATCGACTGGAGCTGTGTTCAAAGAATCATGCTAAAAAAAATAGCAATCAACTGCATACTTATATTCAGAACATGAGGTAAACCTCAGGAAAGGAGAATTCTAGGCAATATTAACCACATGTGGGAATACAATAGAGAAAATAACAACAAACTTAGCTCTATTTAGGCAAAGCTTTATTTTTTGGTGAATAAAGATTTATTGGAACATAGTAATTTTCACTTTGACATATTATCTATAGCTACATATTTACTACAAGAGAAAAATTGAGTAGCATGAGAGACTGTATGACTGGCAAAACTTAAAAGATTCACTACTTGTTCTTTTTGTTACAGCAAAACTTTGCTGAACCTGTTATGCAGAATCATATTATACAGTCTGTATTGCAAACTGTTTTTTACTCAACAATATATTATTAATATTTTACAGATCAATAAAATATGGATCATCATTTTATTTTATGTTATTGAATTTATTGGGGTGATATTGCTTAATTAAATTTTATAGGTTTCAGGTGTACAGTTCTATAACACATCACCTGTATGTTGTGTAATGTGTTCACCACCCCACATCCAGTCTCCTTTCATTCACCAATTATTCTCCCTATACATTCCCCTCTGGTAATCACCACATTGTTGTCTTTGTCTGGGTTTTTAAGGTTTAGTTTTATTTTCTTTGAATCCCTTCACATTTTTAACCCAACCCTGCACTGCCCTCCCCTCTGACAGGTGTCAGTCTGTTTTCTATCTATGAGTCTGATTCTATTTTGTTTGTTCATTTATTTTGTTCATTACATTGCACATATGAGTGAAATCATACAGCACTTGTCTTTTGAGGGTTATTCAGTTTTAAGCTACACATGCTTTAGGTTCGATTACTTGTTTGTGATATCATGAGATCACTAATCATAGCTATAAAATTAATATCAATCACCAGGAATCATTTTAGTATTCATAAAATTAAGGCAGATTAAAACATTCAAATAACTACATACATCAGTCTTTTACATGTTTTTGTCTCAAACCTTACATTTTCACCTGGCCTTCTACCTCACTTCTGCAAGATACCTTAAATTCTCTTGAGATTTAGTCAAATAGAGTCATTTACAGAGAATATGGGTTGGCACATTTAAGATTCAAAACTACCAATGATGTCAATGTGGAAGTCATTGAATGTTGAATGTAGCTGGCTAACTCCATCACCTTACATGAGACAGTGAGAGTGAGGGGATGTATCATGATTAAGATGACAAAGCGAGACCAGTTCCTTTGCGATCCAGTACAGTGTGTTCTTTACACAGAATGATGCAAATAAGGGTCACACATATGACCCGAAACAAATGGGACCTCTTTTCTGCCTCTCTTTTATTAACAAGCAGGCAAAGAACCAACAAAAAAAATCCTCAACTCCACTTTGCATTTTAAAAGTTCACTAATAACTTCTAGTTTGTCAATCATGGTGATTAAAATACGACCTTCTACTCCGTTTTTCAGTAGTGTTAGACACAGTGATTACTCTCCTTGAAGCACTTCACCTTCACTTCTGCGATGCACATTCTTCTGTTTTGTTCCTCTGCCTGAGAGAACATTCCCTTTAGTCTGAACAAACAAACTGCAAGTAGAGAAAGTTAGAAAGTTATTTCAGGAAGGGAGTAATTTTGAACTGTTTTGAAGCACAGGTAGAATTTGATAGATAGTTAGAAGACTGAGTGAGTACAGAATTCCATCTGAAGAGATTTTTTTATATTCCAGACCAAAGAACAGAAAGATCAGTAAGAACTCAGTGTTTAACTTTTGAATGCTTGTTCAAAAGTTGAATTTTTTCAAAGATATGAACACTCCACTTCTGATTCACTTCTGAGAACAAAAGAATTAAAATGCTTCAAAAATTGTGCAGATACATCTTAATCTTCTTTAATGTCAAGGAAAAATGCAAATTTAAATACATTTAATACAAATTTTATTTTCCCCAAATAATACTCTAACTAGCTCAGAAATGATAAATTGTGCCAAGTAATTAAAATAGTTATCTTTGCATTATCTTTTAAAATAAAAAGCAGGGAGAGGTGGAAAGAATGTTACCTACAAATGTCTAATTTATAAGTAAACTTAGGATCCATACATGATTCACAAGTCATTATAACTGAGTCTTGCATCTTGTAGTTAGTCAGTAAATGTGTCATTAATCAAAATTATAGAGAGAACATTTTAAAAGATTTCTATAACAGAAAACCAGTTTTCATTTTCAGACAGCAAACATTTCAATAATGGGAGAAAAATCCTCATCATGTTTAGTATAGTTAATTACCAGTAAATGAAGAAACTGATTTTGATTATTGAATTGAAACTACTGTGAATTCAATCCAACTAATATTTGTCACTGTGGTAAATATTGGCAGGCACAGGATGAATATTACCCAGTGCTTTGTACTGAAAAAAAGGGGGGGAAAGGGCAAATAACACAATGAACATTTAAGGCACAAACTGTAGATTGTTTGAGCTTACATTTTTGGAAAGACCACCATACTTTTTATAAAATGAAAAGTAAATGTCTAATCCTTTCAAAAATTGCTAATTAAAATAGTTTTTACCTCCTGATTATCTGAAATGTAAGAGCTGGTTGGTGTGTGTCATATCAAAAGAAACAATGGGATAAGAGGTTTTATTGAAGCAAGATGGGTCAACTTGGGGTAGCCTATGAGCCCGAAACAGAAAGGTATTAGGTTGCATGGACTCAGCTGAGTGTTAAGCACTCAGGTGAGTCAGACAACACGCGGCTTTGCTGACTCTCCATGGACAAACTGGAAAATCCTGTTGCCTCAAAAACTCTGGAAACTGACACATCCAGTGTTGATCTTCCCCAAACAGAGCACTGAGATAAGAAGTTCAGGAATCTTTCCTGAAGCAATACTTCTCCTTAAGTCCCCCACAAATTATACTTAAAAATTGCAAAATAACTTATAATAACTAATGAGTGTAAATAACTCCAAAAATAGTTATTGCCCTGGCTGGTATGGTTCAGTGGATTGAGCACAGGCCTGTGAACCGAAAGGTCACCAGTTCAATTCCCAGTCAGGGCACATGCCTAAGTTGTGGGCTAGATCCCCAGTGTGGGGTGCATGAGAGGCAACCACACACTGATGCTTCTCTCCCTTCCCCTCTGTCTAGAAATGAATAAATAAAATATTTAAAAAATAGTTATGGAGCATGGAAAGCTTGTAATTTAAAAGTTCTTAAAATTAGAGTCTTCTAAAGAAAAAAAGCAGAGAGAAGTGATATCCCACACATAAACAAACACACACATACACACAAAATAAAAAAAGTTATCTAACTTCTTTTTTTTTTCTAACTTCTCATGGATCTGGTCAAGTTTTGAAACAACAATTAGTATAATCTCCTCCATATAGCCTTTATTCCAACCATTACTAGATAAAGAAATAAGAATTTATTGTAATTCAAGAAATAACTACAGTAATATAAGAACTGTTATTATCAGTGATAATAAACAAAACAAGTTGTGCCAGGAACAGTTTAGCGTGTGGAACAAAAGACGCACATAATCAGGAGCAATTTCTAGGTAGCACCAGGAAGAGCAAGCGATTTCTATTATATATCACAGATTAGCACTCTGCACATTTACCATAGTTTCTTGACCCCTACAAACTTAAACACTCGATTTTATTAACAAACTGAGAAGGGTTTAATTTATTAAGAGGGTTTCCAAAAGCTGAAATGACAAATACATAAGTCATGCTGCTGTTTAATTGATTTACAATGAGAAATATGCCTCTCCCAGGGGGTGGTATAACCACACAGTCAGACCTAGACAAGAGCCAGTTTCTACTGAGATGGATGTTTGTCAGGCATGAGATCAGAACAAGGAAAGAGAGATTAATGCAGGTAATTATGGTATCCAGCTGAGGCTGGAATGATCTTGCCAATGGGACTGGAATACTGAAAACCCTTTCAATAGGAAGACACCCTTTCTCCAGACAGTGACTGGATAGGCACTCCCACATTTTGATGAATGGTTTATTTTTTAAGACATGAGTGAAAAACCTTCTTAAGTGATATTCTTTCTTTAGACATGGTATTTTACTAGTTTTATTTGATTATGAGTCTTTGTATCTTTCTACACATATGTAATCTTGCAGATGGGTATGCATATTTATCTGTGTAATTTTCATAAGGGTTCATATTTTCTCTTTAAGAAGTCCCTGAAAAAGATCTCACTATAGTCCTCAAGAGCCCACCATTGAAAAGGCCCAATGCAAGACACAGCACAAAGAGAAAACTTCATCTGCAAAATAGTATGACTCTTAGAATATAATGTCTCAGTCATGTTTTAAACTTGTAGAGCTGTGTTGCAGGGGAAATCTTTACTTTTTAATGCTCTTTAAATTTACATTTATTGTTATGGACTGCATATTTGCCCTTCCTCTCCCCAATTTGTCCCCCCAGTGTGATGGTACTCAGAAGTGGGCCCTTGGAGATGTAATTAGTGTTAGATGAAGCCATGAGGGTGGGGCCTTGATGATGGGGTTAGTGCTTTTATAAGAACAGACAACAGAGAGCTTATTCTCTTTATCTCTCTGTCCCCACACACAAAGAAGAGGTCATGCTGGCAATATGTCCAACATGACAGCATTGTCCTCTTTGTTTCCTCCAAAATGCTATGCACACACTTGCCAATTTATTTAGAATGATGATGATTACAAAGAAAAATTTATTTGGGTTTATGTGTACCTGCAGTAATAAAATATTATAGAAATTCGATATTATGATCTAGAAGGTGAATTATAGTCCTCATTAAAATTAAATTTATGAAATTGTATTTATGTTTATAGATCAGGAAAAAATTTTATTTTGGATATTTTATGTATGATAGATTTTAACAGTGTAAATATAGTTATAATTTATGAAATTAGATGAGTAGAGAGATTTTACAAAAAGCATGTAAAAACACAAATCTTTATCTTTCTTAGAGGTATAAAAATAGATCAATCTAAGATTGACAAAAAGAAAAAAAACAAAAATGAAGAAAAATTTCATGAGGAAGCAGGTGGTCTCTAGTATCAGATCTAATGGAGAAATGCTGCTACAGGGTATAAGAACTAATGAAAATGCCCCATAGATTTGATCCTTGAGATATCAAAAATAGAAACAGTCCTAATGATTGTAGCACCTGACTGTTAAATTAAGAAATAGATTTTTTAAATTACAGTAACTAACAAGAAAAAGTTACTAGTAAGCTGTTCCCTGACAGCTATTAATAAGCTCACAAACTGAGTTCATAATATTTATAGATGTCTTTCTGTTCATTCACAAGTATCCAAAAATATCCTGCCTTTGTTTATTCTCATTACATTTATTCCCAAGATGCAAAATACATACATATAAATATAAAAATTCATGGTCAATGCCTCTTGAAACAAATTATTACAATTTTGAAAATAAATTATAAACTCAATGTAGTAGATATTACACCAAAGGAATGATCCATGAAAGTATAAATCAGACTTCACTAAAATTCAAAACTTCTGTTTTGTGGAAGATACTGTTAAGACAATGAAGAGAGAGTCCATGGAGAGAATATTTAGAGAATATCTGTTTCATAAAGGATTGATATGCAAAATACACAAAGGAAACTCAACAATAAGGAAAAAAACAACCTAATTTAAAAAGGGCAAAGGATATGAACAGACACCTCACCAAAAAAGATATAGAGATGAAAAATAAGCTTTTTAAAAGATGCTCAGAATCATACATCATTGGGAAAATGCAAATTAAGACAACAATGAGATATAACTACACTAATTAAAATGGCTAAAATCCACAACACTGACACCAAATGCTAATAAGGATGTGCAGCAACAAAATTCTCATTTGTGGCTGGTGGGGATGGAAACTGTTATAGCACCTTTGAGGACAGTTTGGCAACATATTCAACTCTTTTTCTCCAAAATATGTATGGTGAATGAAGTCCTACTTCCCAGTATCTCAGAATGTGAATTATTTGTCAATAGGACCATGGCAGGTATCAATAGTTAAGAGGAGGTCATACCCACTGGAGTAGACTGAGCCTCTAAACTATTATGAATGCTATCCTTTTCAAAAGGGACACTTAGACCTACACATGCAGGGTGAACAACATATGAAAATTAAGGCAGATGTCAAGATAATGCTTATACAAGCCAAAAAGTGCCAAAGATGGTTGACAACACACCAGAAGCTAGGAAGAGGCATGGAATGGGTGTTCTTCTTCACCAGCTTTGGAGGAATCGCCCTGCCAATACCTTGATCTTGTACTTGTAATCTCAAGGATTGGAGATAATACATTTCTGTTGTCTGAGGTACTCAGGTTGCAGTACTTGGTTATGGGAGCCACAACAAAACAATTACCATATGATCCAGCAATCTCACCCTTCAGTAATTACCCAATTGAGGTGAAAACCTGTGACCATACAAAAACTGACTTATAAATGTTTATAGTAGCTTCATATATAATCTCCAAGAGCTAGAAGTAATCAAGATGTTCTTCAAAAGGTAAATTATTAAGAAAACTACAGTATATCCACAGTGTAGTATATTATTCAGTGCTAAAACAAAAGCGAGTTATCAAGCCACAAAAAGAGGAATCTTAAGTGCATATTGAGAAGTAAAAGAAACCAGTACAAAAGACAACATACTGTATAATTCTAACTATAGACATTGTTATTTGATAGAATAATAATTGTGAATTCCTAAATTAGATGTTAAGTATTTTCTTCCTCACCCAAGGATATTTTTATTGATTTTAGAGAGCAAGGAATGGAGTGTAGGGTTGAGTGGGGGCCGTGAGAAACATCCATGTAAGGCTAAAACATGGATCGGTTGCCTCCCGCATGCACCCCTACTGGGGATCTAATCTGCAACTTTTTGTTGCATGGGATGATGCTGCAACCAATGAAGCCACCCAGCCAGGGCAAGAAAAGTATTTCATATACCATCTGGTTTCTCTCAATTTGACCTATTATATTTCCCTGCCACTGTGAAGTGGCATGGTTTTGGAGGACATATGGATGCCAAGGTTAACAGTTCTCAATATTTAAAACTCGATATAGAGAATTTTTGTCTGTATGTAATAAGCCTGAACCGGAGTTAAAGAGCCAACTATCTTAATACCCACTTATTTTCAATCTCATTGTTAATAAATATTGGCTGCTTTCTGTTTAAAATTTTTATTGCTACCACAAAAAACTACCACAAATATAGTGTCTTAAGACAACACAAATTTATGATATCACAGTCTGTAAATAGGAAGGCTGAGTTGACTCTGCTGATTTTCCTGTTCTGGGTTCCATAAAGCTGAAATAAGTTGCTGGTGGCTGGTTCTGACCAGGAGGCTCACTTAGGTAGTTGGCAAAATTCAGTTCCTTGTAAGTGCAAGACTGTGGTCCTGTTTCCTTTCCGGCTGTCAGCTAGTGACTAGCAGAGGCCCCTGGGGGCCTCTGTTTGATCCTTGTATGTGAACTCCTACATCTGTAATGTTTTCTGTCTTATTGCATCTCCCTCTGTCTACAGCCCAAGAAAGTTCCCTGCATTTAAGGGCTCAGGTGATTAGAATATACCTACCTGGATAATCTGCCATTTTTAAGATGAATAACTTCATTTACATCTTCAAAGTCTATTTTTGGCATGTAATGTAATATATTTCAGGCATTAAAGTGTAGATATCTTTGGGGTTGGAGGGACATTGTTCAGGCTGCCACATGTTTTCTGTCTCTAAGAAACTCAAAGGACTGGCCTTTCTAGCACCAGATGAAAAGCTTTCATGATTCTTCCAGAGGCGATTATATTTTTCTTCATATCGGTGCTATGCTTTATGCCTCTTTGCTGCTTTATTCACTGCTATCATTGTTATTGTTTCCCTACTGTACTAAGACTGTATGCACTCTTAGCATCAATGCTCCTTTGAGTTTCCTCTGGAGCAGCCTGGCTTTTACTTCTCTTTGCTGTTTGGTTTTTAAAGTAGAGACAGTCACAATTATATATCTACAATTCCAGATGTTCTCTCTGCTAGATGACTCCATCTAACATAACTGATTACAACAAGCAGCATGTAAAGAAATTACTACTCTCATCACATAGAGAAAAGATGAGCAACTTCTCAGCAACTCAGCTGCTCAATTAGTATGTTGAGAATACATGTCTACATGTTTATAATTTTTTTGCAGCTCAGCACTTCATAATATTGTTTTTGTGGATCTGCTTAATATGATTTATTTAAACACAGGATTATGTGGGAAATACAGTTGCTTAGCATTTTTCTGGAATGGTGTATCACTACTTCTGCCAAAGAACACAAGAAGAGGGAGCCTTCAGACATGTGTGCAGCTGTTCCTTCTACTGTATCATTGACTTTCTGACATTGAAAGGGCAGCCGGCTCTTCTTTCTGTATTGACTACTTATTGCAGGAGTCCTACTTTTTCCAAATTATAAGTGTGCCTTTTCTTGCAGGTTACAATGTAGGTCTTTTAGTTTTTACAATGGAATAGATATGTTTTTCTATAATTATGCCTCATGGCTTCTCTGCTCCATATAGAGGATTGACAAATCATAACCAAATTAATTTTAGAACAAAGAAATGCTGTGGTTACATATGGTGTTATAACAAAGGTCTGACAGGGAAAATGTGTTAAAAAATCAAGAATTTGCTTTGGTATAAAAATTAATAATCTCATTTAGGGTTCTACATTGTCAGCTCTAAATTAGTCATCTTATGTTTGACTATACAGGTATGTTCTAAAAGAACAAAGAGGGAATTATCTCATATTCTATCTCTTCAAATTATAATGCTATGAAATCCAAAGAGAAATATAATATAAAATGCTGGTGAGAAGACACTCACAAGTTTATTTTGAGGGAACATAAGTAATCAGATTGTAGGTAGCTACCCATTCTCACCACCTGCACACTCCATTACTGGTTATTTACTTAAATCGTTCATTTAGGTATCTAGATGTCAAGGTCTCATTTAGAAATCTTGAATCTGCCAACTGAGCATAAAAATATCCTGTCTGCCTGAAGAAAGAGGGTTGGCTCTCTCAAAGTTTGTCCAGACATGAAATTTCATGAATAGAAAAGAAAGCAAAGAGTTACATAGTCAGTTTCTAAAAGTAACACAACTTTTTTTCAAATATCAAAATTAACTCTACAAAACTAAGTGAATAAATAAGTATACCAAACAACCTATTTACAAATTCACATAAGTAATGTGTAGTATTTATGTAGTATGTGAAGTCTGTTCAAAAGGTATCCTGCCTTTTATAATATGAAAAATAGAGACATTTATCAAAGAAGATACACGATATAAGAAACATTGTACATAAGACAATAATGCCTCAGTTCCCTTCAAAGTAGTCACCTTAGGACCTCACACAGTTTTCTCAGTTGCCATCAGCTGCCCTGTTGTATTTTCCTAAATCTAATAGATGGTCTGAAATATCTTCCTTTTCAAAGGTGATTTTAGTTTTGGGAAAAGCCAGAAGTCACAGGGTGCCAAATCTGGGCTGTAGGGGGATGAGTCACCTGGGTGATTTGATGTTTAGCCAAAAAATTCTGCACTAGACATAATGTATGAACAGACACCTTGTGGTGATGAAACTGCCAATCACCAGTTGCCCAAAGCTGCAGCCTCCTGAATCATCTGAATGGTTTACCTGGAGTAATGTTCAAGTTAAGTGCAAAATTTGATGCAGATTCATTACTCTACTCATTCAGTCATTTTGAATGTGACAGCCACACAGTACACATGCTCACTCAACCCTGTCTACCACCCTCACTGACTCACTCAAGTGAAGTCATCATTGTTCATGCACACACATTCCAGTCCACTCTCCTTGGCTGCCAGGTTACATCAGTGTTGCACAAACTGTTCTCATTATATTAACAATGGCCTGATTTTTCCAGACAGATCTCATATGTAGGATAAACTTTATGCAATGAGAATTAGAAATTTAGTATATACAGGGCCCAGCACACATAACATCCCTTTTTTTATTACAAAATCATAAGCATGAGGCCGAGAGGAAGATGGCAGCCTTGTAGGAGGAGTCGAGATCCCCTTCTCCAGTGCACGGGGGAGAATTTGGCCGATCTGAGGAGAAACAGAGCAGGAGACCACTGATATCGCAACATTTATGAAAATAGGACATCAGAAGTTATCCAGACATTGAATAAACGGACGGTAAGTGGACGGCTTTGGCATAATAAGAGCCCAGGGAAGGGCACAGAGAGCAGGCCGATGCTCCTGGGTCTGTCTCAGGGCACCCGGGAGAGTGGAGCCGCTGCTCCATCCCGGTCCCCAGACAAGGTTTGGGAAGCAGAAGCGCAGGAGTTGTGGGTACCCGCGAACTTTCCGGGAAAGAGTGAGTACCCCAGTCTGCCGGACCAAGGGAGGCCTTGCCGTGGGCGCCCGCGCCCCCAACCCAGGGAGTGTGGTTTTGGGGAAGACTGAGACCCCAACGCCGTGAACAAGGGAAGGGTTTCTGGAGCTGGGGTGATTTGGAGCAGGCGCACGCCCTGCCGGGATACCTTACTCTCAAAAGGAGAACTCAGAAAAGACACAGCGCTTCCAGGGTCCTGGGGCCCACAGCGGGGGAAAGGGAAGTGCGTGACCCCTCCCAAACCCCGGAGGGTCTCAAAACCAGAGGAGAGACAGTGCTTCCTGCAACTGCAGAGCCCACGGAGGGGAAGTACAGGACTCCTCCCAGTCCCAGTCCTCGCACCATGAACCGGGAGGGTGCTTCGCTGAGCACAGAGCCTGTAGTGGCAAAGCTGGGGGAGGTATGCAACCCCTTGCCATCTCTGGAGCTTGTGCCCTGAGCCCAGACTGAGACAACAGTCATTTCTGGGAAAAGCTGGTGGCCTGCCCTGAGTCTGACTGAGTTCTGTCTTAAAAGGGTGAACGGCAGTCTAACCGCTCCTAAGCCTGCTTGAGCTGGCAGGAGCAGAAAGACTGGTTTGGCCAGTCAAAAACCAACAAGAGTTTTTTTGTTTGTTTTTTGTTTTGGGTTTTTTTTTTTTAATTTTCTTTTGTTGTTTTTTTTGTTGTAGTTTCTTTGTTTCTTTTTCTTTTTCTGTGTGTGTGTGTGTGTTCTTCTTGTTCTTTTTTTCTTTTTCCCCCTTATCCTGCTGTTGTTTGATTGTTTGATTTTATCTTGTTTTTGTTTATTAAGCAACCTTTTCTTTTTTTAAACTTATTATTTTTATATCTCTCAATTCCTTATGATTCTCTTCCATCCATGTTAGTGCTATTACTTCCACTCCAAATCTATCTCTCCTGCAATCCATCTTCTGTTTTTTGTTGTTGTTGTTGTTTGTTTCTTTTTGTTTGTTTTTGCCTGCAAATTTATATTATCTTATTCTCTCTTTTCTGACATTTTTTATTTCAATAGTATGTTTTTTCTTTCTGCATAATCTTCTTTGCTTGACTGCTTATACTGTCATTTGATAGGTTCTTCCTATTATCTCATTCACAGTGTGTTGATAATTTACTGTCCCTCACATGGGTCCTATTGGTACACCACTCAAGATTCTATGCTCCTTATTCTTTTTGTCTAGATCTCATGGAATCTGCCGCAAGACTGTTGCTTCAATATTACTGTAAATAAGACTTATTCCACACACTTGTAAATACAACTTAACAACCCTCACAGATCTTGGCTCACTTCACAATTTCCTGAACTCTATTAATGTAGGGGTTATCTCTATTCTTTTACACACTACTCCTATTTACTATTCTTTATTCCCACCTTATCTCAGAATCTGACCTCCCACAGCCTCACAGCTTTCTAGATCCAACTAACGACACTTTCCTCTCCACTAAGAGTCTTATCTTCTTTCCATACTTTCTAAAACGTGGATAGTGGGGCGGAAGATCATGGTTTACACTATATATAGACAAAGGATCACCCATCTCTTCTCTACTGGATGCTACTGTAAATATCATAGAATACTGGTTTGCTGTCTTAACCCATTTTGCCTTATTCCTCCAACTGATCACAAAAAAGAGTAGGGGTGACCTGTGAACACCAGGATACCCAAAAGAGGCTACACCACTGAATCTCACAGGTATTCTACCACAGAAGTTCACACGATAAACATAAGGAACCAGAACAGATCAAGTTAAGAAACAGAGGTTAACAAGAAGAGTTTCAGGAACAATGAGAAGACAAAGAAACAATCTGCAAATGAAGGGAAAGGAGGAAGCCTCAGAAGGAATGCTAAATGAAATAGAGGCAACTCAACTATCAGATATTGAGTTCAAAACAATGATTATAAGGAAGTTCAATGAGCTCACAATGAGCTTCCAGAAACTACAAGGAAGCTACATTGATCTCACTGCAAACTACATCAATATGAAAAAGGAAATAGAAACTATCAACAAAGGCCAAGAGAAAATGAAGAATACAATTTCTGAACTGAAGAACACAGTAGAAGGAATGAAAAGCAGGACTGATGAAGCAGAAGATCGGATCAGTGAATTGGAGGACAAAGTAGAAAAAAGGGATTAAGAGAAATGCAAGACAATATGAAACATAATAATATCCATATAATAGGGATACCAGAAGGAGAAGAAGATGAGCAAGGGATAGAAAACCTACTTGAACAAGTAATGAAGGAAAACTTCCTCAATTTGATGAGAGAAAAAGTCACACAAATCCAGGAAACACAAAGAGTTCCAATCAAGAGGAACCGAAAGAGGCCCACCTCAAGACACATCATAATTAAAATGGCAAAAATTCAAGACAAAGAGAGAATATTAAAGGCAGCAAGGGAGAAAAAGGAAGTAACAGACAAGGGAGCCCCAGTAAGGCTAACAGCTGATTTCTCAAGCCAGAAGAGAATGGCAAGAAATATTCTGAGTAATGAGAACCAGAGGCCTGCAGCCAAGGCTACTTTACCCAGCAAGGCTCTCAATCAAGATAGAAGGCCAAATAAGAAGCTTCCCCGAAAAAAGAAGTCTAAAAGAATATACCTCCACTAAACCAGCTCTGCAAGAGATACTAAAGGGTCTGATTTAAGGAAAGGAAGGAAAAGACAAAGAAGGAGAGGAACACACGTACATAAATGGCAATGAATAAGTACTTATTAATAATAACCTTAAATATAAATGGATTAAATGCTCCAATCAAAAGACATAGAATAGCTGAATGGATAAGAAAACATGACCCACACATATGCTGCCTACAAGAGACCCAACTCAGGATAAAAGGCCTGCACAGGCTGAAAGTGAAGGGCTGGAAACAAATTTTCCAAGCAAATGGACAGAAACAAAAAGCCTGGGTAGCGATACTCATTTCAGACAAAATAGACTTCCAAAAAAGGGCCATAAAGAGAGACCCAGAAGGTCACTTCATAATACTCAAGGGAAGAATTCACCAAGAAGACATCAATATTGTAAATATATATGCACCCAACATAGGTGCACCCAAATACATAAAGAAAATCCTAGAGGACTTTAAGAAAGATATTGACAGCAACACAATTATAGTGGGGGATTTTAACACCCCACTCTCAAAAATGGACAGATCTTCCAAACAAAATATCAACAAAGATATCATGGCATTGAACAATA
>PVIA01014582.1:7203-26519 GCA_004024845.1 Tonatia bakeri
CTGAGTAATCCTCAACCCCCCCCCCCCCCCCCCAGGTACCAGGGAAGGGGCGGGCCACACCTGGGCTCGGCGGGCTTCGGAGCTGGGGAAGCTAGGCTGCCCTGGGTCTCCCTGGGATGGGGACCGAGGAATCTGAGCCTCCCTGGAGTGGCCTGGGGGCTTGCGTCCGGCTCCCTTGAAGCTGGGGGCTCCCAGCCCAGGATCCCTGTTTGCCACCTAAAGGTGCTGGGGGGTTGGATCTTCCAGACCTCGGGTCCTGGGCACCCCTGAACACCCTCTGGACCGCTGAGAGGCTGGGTGACCTAGCCAGGTGTCTGGGGGCGGGGGCGGAAGGGGTGGTCTGAAAGACTCGGGGCTTAGATTCCAGGTTCCTTGGCACTATGAGGCCTGGGACGCTGCTGTGGGGAGCGGGTGTGGAGTCCCAGGGAGGAGAGGAAGTGGCCGTGGGCCAGATGCCTGGGGGATCGACAAGCGGTCCCTGGGGAAAAGAACGCAGAGAGGAGGGGAGCTGGCAGGTGTGCACTCCGGGCTGGGCAGGTGGTCAACTGGATGAAACGGACACCTGAGGGGCCTGGTCACTGCTGGGAGGGAAGGTTGGAGGGGGCGAGGGTCTTCTAGTATAAACACAGCCAGGGCTGGAATGCCCAGGGGTTCTGAGGCATCTCAGGGGACCCAGAGGCCTGAGTCCCATTTCCGGTGGAGGCGGGGTGCTTCAAACTTTCACAACATCCGACAGGCCTGGGTCCCCTCTGGGGACACCCTCAGCCCTTGTTTCCTGGGGCTGGGGAGCTCAGCATCTCCTGGGGAGAGGGGACTCATCCTCATTGTCACAGGACAGGGGCTGCCTGGTCCTTTGGGGAGGGACAGAGGCACTCCTACTTTTACGGGGTCAGGACGCCTGGGTCCTTTTCTGGGGGATCCTCAGTTCCTGTTTTCAAGCGCCACGATGCCTGAATCCTGTTTTTTTTTGGGGGGGGGGGTCAACCAGCTTCTGTGTTCATGGGGTGAGGATGCCCAGTTTTCCTGGGAAGGAAGGGAATGCTGGGACCCTGCTTTCCCAAGACCAACTCTCAGCGTACCTTCCGGCGGGAGGGACGGACGGGATGCGCAGCCCGTTTCCAACCCATCCCAAGTGCCCATTCCCGTCCGAGGGTGCTGGGCGGGGCGAAGGGGCGGGGGACGGTGGCCAGTCCAGACCTCACCCCGGCCCACTGCAAGCTTGCAGGCCGTGCGCCCGGCAGCTCCCCGGGGCCCGGCTCCCTGCCCCCCGCGCCGAGGGCTCCCCCAGATCTGGGCGGGCAGGCGGGCGGGCGCGGTAGCGACCAATGAGCGCGCTCGCCGTCTCTGGGAGCCGGGCCGGCTCTGCCCGCCTGGCATTGGGCACGCGGTGGGCAGCGGCGGGCGGGGCCTGGGGGGTCCTCGCGCCTGGTTGGGCCAGGCTTGTTGCTGGGTAACGGGGCGGCGAGTTTCCCCTGGCAACGGCGGCGGGTACCGCTCACTGGCTGGCCGGGAAGGAGGGGGGGCGCGGGCGCAGGCAGGCCCCGCAGACCCCAGCAACAGCGCGCGGCCCCCGCCCCGCCGGGGAGCGGTAACCTTCACACACGCCGGCCTCTCGGACCCTGCGGACGCCGGCGCCCCCGCCCAGCCCCCACCGGCTCCGGTCCAGCCTCCGGGCTTGAGAGGCCGGCTACACAGAGGGGACCCAGGAGGCCCCCTTTCCACCGCGGAAGGCCAGGACTCAGGCCCTGCAGTGAAAAGTTAAGTCCTTCCCAACTCCCTCTGGCCGTGCCAAGAAATCTACTTCCCCAGAATGGCGCACAAGAGATTGGGGAAGTGTGCGGGTCCGCCGTAGACTAGCGGGACACTCACTTCTTCAGCCGGCACTTCGCATGGAGGCTGCTCCCGCCGGAAACGACTCTGAGTGCCTAACAAACACTCTCTCACTTAATCGTCACATTTAATTTGGGGTCCTTTGGTGATCCCCCTGTGTACAGATGAGGAGGACGAGGAAATAGGGCACAGAGAGGGGAAGCCACTTGGTCAAGGCCATCGTCTGCACCCAGGTCGCCTGGCTCCAGAGTCTAGTCGGTTTATCACTGCACTGTGCTGAAGGCCCCTTTAAGAGGCATTCATATTCAAAATGAGAAACCAGTGACTGACCCTGCGGCCACTAGTCTGAAAGCGTTGCCCCAACCTCGAAGTCCTAACTTCAAGTCCTTGTTTGGATTCTGAGAGAGTCAGCAGACCCCCCCCCCACACACACACACACACACTGGTAGTAGTGATGCTGGGTAGCATGTATTGAGCACCCACTAGGCCTTAGTGCTGTATTTTTATCGACCTTCTCACTCTGCAAAATCCTGTGAGATAGGGCCCTTCATTGTCCCAATGAAGGCACGGAGGCACGGAGACAGACCACTAATCCAAGGTCACACCGCCAGTAGGTGGCAGAGCTGGGAATTCTAACTCAGGCCATCTAGACCCGGAACTTTCCTGGTGAGGCTGGTGAGCGGGTTTCATGGGGGATGGGGGGAGGGGGAATGGGCCACAGCTGGGGTTCTGGTCTGGGAGGTTAGGGTGTCATAATTTGGAGCAGGCTCTGGACTAAAGAGTGGAAATCATCTTCACGGGTGACACTACTTAGGGTTTGGTGACTCTTGGTCCTCTCCCACTCTCTCCCACCCCTACCCACCAAGCCAGGGTCCTCCAGTCCTTCAAGCTCATTTTCTTCTCAGAAAAGCATCCCAGCACATCTGGCCTCCTGGTGTTTCGTCCTGGACTGGGCAGCTTGAGGACCCTGAGCGGCGAGCTAACCCAGGGCTGGGGCCTCCCTCTCTCGTAACTTCCTCACTGCCAGGCACAGAGCAAACACTGGCCGTAACCAGTTACACGAGTGATAAGGACATTTATTAGGCGTCTGCTACATGTCAGCCACTGCACTCAATGACTCCCATGCACGATCTCATTTAATAAATGCCTGCAGTGGCATTTCTCAAACTCTTTTACACTTGGCCTTTAAAGTCAAAGATACACTTTCTGTGTGACCTGGTGTGTACTCACCACACATGAACATTTTCACAAGACAGCATTTTCCTTTGACTTCTTGATTTTGAATGTGATATTCTATTTTGTATTGTTTTAAAAGTCTGGTCAAGCCCTGGCTGGTGTGGCTCAGTGGATTGAGCACGGGCCTTCGAACCAAAGGGTCACTGGTTCGATTCCCAGTCAGGGCACATGTCAGGGTTGCAGGCCAGGTCCCCAGTAGGGGGTGCTTGAGAGGCAACCACACACAGATGTTTCTCTCCCTCTTTCTCCCTCCCTTCCCCTTTCTCTAACAATAAATAAATAAACTCTTAAAAGAAAAAAAAGTCTGGCCAAGAGCCACTGGAGATACAGGTAGAAGGAACCTACTATAAAGGAACACAGGGAGGTGTTTGGGTGACAGAAAGACTCTGAATCTTGATTGAGGTGTGTGTCTGTCACACCCCACCAACTAGACCCTGAGAAAGAGTGAATTTTATTATGTGTGAATATACCTCCATCGACCTGAATAAGAAGAATAAGACCCACAAAAGTGATTTCACAATCCATGGTTTGTTCACGACCCACAGTCTGGAAAACACTGGAAGGAAAGAAGGAAGGAGAGGAAAGAGGGAGGGAGGTTGAATTATTCCCCAATATTGACAGCAGGGAGATTTTTTTAAAAAAGGACTTTATTTATTTATTTACTTTTAGGGAGAGGGGAAAGGGAAGGAGAAAGAGAGGGAAACATCAGTGTGTGGTTGCCTCTCCTGCACCCCCTACTGGGGACCTGCCCGGCAACCCAGGCATGTACCCTGACTGGGAATTGAACTGATGACCCTTTGGTTTAGAAGCTGGTGCCCAGTTCATTGAGCCACAGCAGCCAGGGCTGAAAGTAGGGGGATTTCAAGTGTGGCCTGAATGTTCCGAGTCTCTTGGGAACTCACAGGATGTGGTTCTGTAGGAAGCCCCATCTGAGCACTGGACAAGCCCACCACTGCTCAGGACTGGCATCCCTCCTCGGCCAGCTCAGTGCTGGGCACTCAGAGGCAACACCCTGTGTGACATGGTTTGGATGGGGGTGTGATACAGAGGGAATAAGAATACGGGGGAGACAGAGCCCCAGGGTCCCAGGGGAAGGGGGGGCAGTCAGCCAGAGCTGCAGCGGCAGCGACAATGGGAAGCTGAGAAGAGAAAGGGAACTGAAACCCACCAGGCGGGTGAGAGGCAGTGCAGGGGCTGCTGCCCGGGCATGTTCGTGCCAGGTGCCTGGGGTTCCTTCTGGCCCCGGGGCCACCGCCAGACTTGTGGCAAGTGTGGCCAGGTGTGTCTGCTCTGCAGTGTGTCCTGTTAGCAAGCCCGTGTGCAGGAGCCTGTCACAGGTGTGAGTTGGTGACTGTTGGGGGCCAGTTTCTTTTATGTCTGACTTGATCTTTGTCTCTGAGGGTCAACTTCTGATAGGTTCACTGTGTCAGCTGTGAGCTGGGGTGGCTGTTTGTTCGTGTCCCTGTGGGAGTGTCATCTAGACCAAACTGTACGTCCAGGTATCTGGGACAGGTGTCCGTGTGTGTGCGCGCGCGTGCGCGCACGCCTGCCTGCTCAGTGGGAATGTCCCGACTGCAAGCCCGGTGGGTGGGGGTGTCTGTGCACCTGTGTGCCGTTCTCACCGGGTCAGTCTCCCTGTCCTGGCGCCTGTGTCAGAGTCGGTCTCTGTATTTGTCTGGAGGGGTGTGTGCGTGTGCCCCAGGTCAGGGTGTGTTTTTGTGGCCCCATCTCCGGCCAAGGTGTGCATCTGGGAAACTGTGGCCGAGTGCCTGAGTCCGCTCGTCTCCGTAGGCCTGTCAGCACGTGACTCCGTGTACTCTGGAGCGCGGTTCCGGGTGTGTGTGTGTCTGTCTGTGAGTCCCAGTCAGTGTGTCACTGTGTCAGTGTGTGTCCGGCTGTCCCGCGTCGCCTGGGCCAGGCCCCGCCCCGGCCCTACTGCAGGGAAACCCCCGGTGCAGAGGTAGGGGGCGCGGCGCGCGCCAGCAAGTCCCGACTTGTCCACAGCGGGCGGGCGGGGCCGTGGCGTCACGCGGGGGCGGGGCGTGGGACCCGCCGGGCGGGGGCGGGGCGGGGCGGGGCGGGGCAGCCACCGAGCTGGCCCAGGATCCGCCGGGCTGCCTGAGACGCGGCGCGAGCCACATGCGAGCGGGCGCCTGGCGGCCGCAGCAACGAAATCAGCAACAGCGGCCACGACGTGGACGCGCTTGCGGTCCGAGCAGCAGGAGGAGCCACAGCGACAGCAGCAGCCACTTCAGTTAGAACAGCAGCAGCAGTCGCCGCAGCGAGCGGCGCTCGGCGGGCGCGCCCTCCTGAAGGAAGCCGCCCACCCCCGATCGCCGCCCCCTCTGGCGTGTTCATGCCCCCGGGGTGAGTGTGCGCACCCTGAGTCCCTGCTGGCCGCGATTGGCCAGGCCGGGTGGGCTCCCTGGAGGCGGTGGCGGGAATGCATGCGGAGAGCACTGGGGGCGCACTGCATCCCCACCGCGTGCATCCCTCTCTTCCCGCCCTCCACCTTCACGGGGGACTCTGGGCTAGGCTGGGGTCGCTGGCCTGGAGGCACTAGGGTCGAGGAGCGCAGGTGCCTCAGCGGTCTGGCGGGTTTGTTTACAAACAATGGGGTGCAGGCTCGGCAGCGCCCCCTGGTGGCCAGTGCGGCTCCGGGGAAGTGAGTCGACCCCGGCTGCCCCGGCCTCCGCAGTCCGGGAGGGGCGGGGCGGGGGTACGGCACGGAGGGACTGCCACACCCGGGGCGCGCGCCCGCTGGGGGCGGCGACAGGGGGCGGCTCGCGGGCCGCGGAGTCTGCGGCTCCTGCGGGCGGGGGCTGCGCCCCAGCAACAGCCGGTTATTGGCCCCGCGTTCGCCTGGCGGGCGGGGCGGGCGCACGTGGCGGTGGCGGGGTGGGGGGGCTGTGACAGCGCAGGGGGGCGTCTGGCCCCGCCGTGGGAGCGCGCGTGTGCGGGGTTGTGGATCTGCAGGTGTCTCGCCTGGGTGTGTGCGTGTGTCTGGCTCCGAGTTTGCGCTGGGGTGTGCAGGGAGTGGTGGTGTCTGTCCGGCCGGGGTGTGTGAGTGAGTCCCCATGCGTGTTTGTGTGGAGTGCTGTGCGTCTGCCCTGCCTGAGGGGGTGGGGGCTGTTTCTGTGTGGTGTACCTGTGTGTGTGTTTTCTCTGCGAGAGTTGTCTGCGTGTGCTGTTTGGGGGTGATTCCGTGGTGCTGTGGTGCTGGTGTGTGGTTGTTGTGTGTCTGTGTGTTGCTTGAGTGAGCCGTGTTTGTGTGTTTGTATGTGTGTCCTGCCCAATGGGCTGTATTTTGTGTGCTCGTGTGTCTTGCCTGTGTGGACTCTGACGGTGCGTATCTCCAGGGCATGCGTCTCAGCTCTGCATTTGTGATGGTGTGCCTGCTGCATGCCTGTGTCTGTTTTCTGTCCAGGTGTCTGTGAGTTCTGCACGGGGTGTGTGCGTATGCATATGTGTGTGTGTGTGTGCGTGTGTGTGGTGGGGGGCTGTCTCCGTCTCTGTTTGGCTTGTGTGTCTGGCACTGGTGTCTGGGAATCGGAGACCGTGTCTCTGTGGGGTCTGTGCGGCAGAGGCGGTGGGTGTTGCTGGCAGCCTCTTGCAGGGGGCTGTCTCTGCCTGTGTGTGTGTGTGTGTGTGTGTGTGTGTGTGTGTGTGTGTGTGTGTTGGGTCTGAGGGGCTTGTCTTCGCAATCGGCTGGCTCATGCGTGTCATGTGGGCTGCGTGTGTGCAGTGTTTATGTCAGTCACGTGAGACCAGTGTTTTCTGTGGGCGCGTTAGGTGTGCGTGCTACCAGGGCTGTGTGGGGTTAGAGTTAGCAGGTGCGTGTGGTGTGTGGCGTGTCCGGGGCTGGCCGTGGGTCATAGTGTTTTGAGGCTGGGGGAGGAGGAGGGTGGGGGGTGTCTGCCGTTCTGTCTGGGTGTCACTGCCGGCATGTGGGGTGCTGCGTCCGGGTCCAAGGACACGTGTCCTGGGGTCTGAGAGTTGGTGACAAGTGGGTGTGTTTCAGTGGTATCGGTCTGTGTGTGTGTGTGGATGCCTGTGTTGATGTGTGTATGAGTGCTGAGGTGTGCATGCCTTATCTCTTGGGTGTGTGTGGGGGAGGGGTGTGTGTGTTTGAGAAGTGTGTGTTTCTGTCTGTGCTTGTGTTGGCTGTGCTGCGTGTGCTTGTGTGGGCACGTTGAGAGTGGGTCAGCGAGTGAGATGGTGACACTTTGTGTATGTGCGTGATGCGTGTGTGGGGGCGAGGTGGCAGGGATGGGTTGTGCTGGGCAGTCCGCACCAGTTGTGTAGCCTTTCTGATGGGCTGTGTGTATGTGCGTTCACGTTTTGGTCAGTGTTTTTGTGTGTGTCCTGCAGAGTGAGTCGCAGTGTCTGACACTGGGGCCATCTCAATGTTTCTGTGCAAATGGGAGGTGAGGTGGGAGGTCACACTGGCCAGTCTGCCTGAGTCCTTACATGTCTGTGTCATGTGCCCTCCACACACGCCCCTGGTTTTCCCCATGTGGGTCCCGAGTCAGTCCCTGTGTGTTGGGGTGGCCACCAGGGTGCCTGAGTGCCCTTCGAGTGTGCCCACCGCTGTGTTCCAGGAGCTGCCCCACCAGCATGTGTCCTGTGTGAGCCCCTGTCAGTTTGGATGAGTCTGTGTTGTGTGGCTGTCACCCCTCATACACAGGCACACCTGTCAGACCCCTGCTTCTGGGTCCTGGGTGCGCCCTTGTACTTGCTGTGAGAGCCGTCCTGTGCCCCCTTGTCCCTCCTGTGTGCCTGTCACCCTGTGCTTGGGAGGCTGCCCCTGCTGAGTCCCAGCTTGCAGCCCCTGTGTAGGTGTGTGTCTTGTGTGGCCATCACCTACCTACATCTCTATCAGGGCCCAGTGTGTGTGTGGTGGGCACCCTCCTTGCCCCCCCCCCCACAAGTGCTCACCGCAGTGTGCCGGAGTGGAGATGCCCTGCGGCCCCCTGCACTAGCTGGCTGACGGCACCTCTCTCCCCCTGTCCCGCAGGCCCCAGGGAGCGCCATGGCCCGAGCACACCAGGAGGGCAGCTCCCCGGAGCCCGTAGAGGGCCTGGCCCGCGACGGCCCTCGCCCCTTCCCTCTCAGCCGCCTGGTGCCCTCGGCTGTGTCCTGCGGCCTCTGCGAGCCCGGCCTGCCCGCGGCCCCCGCCGCCCCCGCCCTGCTGCCGGCTGCCTACCTCTGCGCCCCCACCGCCCTGCCCGCTGTCACTGCCGCCCTGGGGGGCCCCCGCTGGCCTGGGGGCCCCCGCAGCCGCCCCCGAGGCCCGCGCCCCGACGGTGAGTGCCCGCCCCACACCAGGGATGGCGGGAACTGGGCGAGAGACACTGAGGAACTAGTTGGCCAAGTGGGAGCGGGCGGGGGGAGGTGGCGAGCCGGACGGGCCACAGGGAGGGTGTGGCCTGTGTGGTCTTTGTGTTTCAAGAAGCAGGAAGACGGAGTGGGAGGCTGGGGGGTGGGGGGACGCCGAGTGGGAAGTCCCTCCTGGAATCTGACTGCAGTCCCCGAGTTGGAGCCCGTGGCCTTTCCCAGCCCCTCTCCCCTAGCCTGGGTCCCTTTGGCCCCCCTGAGAACTGTAGAGGGAGAGAGTGTGGGCAGAGCGGGAGGACAAGCACTTCAGGACTTTGGGGAGGGGTCGAGGGTGGCCTTTTGCCATTATCTGCATCTTTTTGGCCGAGGTCCGCCCTCTGCGCAGTCCCGGAGAAGGAAGGAGGGGGGAGGGGCCATTGTGTTGGGAAAGTGTGTGTGTGAGGGGGTGAGCCTTGGGGAGGGAAGGGTTAAAGGTCCCTTGCCTGATGGGCCGTTAACCCTGTGGAGTCCGGTAGCCCCATCCCAGCCGGCACACTCGGTGGCAGGGGCAAGACTGTCCGGTCTGCCCTCCAGCCCCGCCCCGTCCCTGGAGCGTAGGGAGGCTCAGAGAGAGAAACTTCTCCGACTCAGTTCCCTGGAAGTGGGGCGAGAGGGGACTCGATTTCAAGACCAGAGTCTCAAGTGTGGAAACAGGCCCTGATTTTGGGCCTTGGGGATCCCTCAGGCCAGGACCTGGGTGACAAGAAGGAGGAGGAGACGTCACAGGAGCTGAGAAGGGGGTGGGGCTGGGAGGCAATCCCCGCATCCCAGCCCCCCAGGCGGTGCTCGGAGGCAGCCAGCCTGGCCTCTGGTCTCCAGGCCACATCCGGAGGTGTGGCTTCACTGTGGTTGGACACCAGAGGCCAGGAGACCTGAGACTTGTGACTCTGGGTGTAGCCAGTGGCTGTATCCCTGTGTGACCTTGGGCCACTTCTTAGGGTGGCCCTCAATTTCTCCATCTGTTAAATGGAGCAGGCAAAATCTGACCCCGTTTTGGAAGAGAGGTGCTCAGATTAGATGAGAGGAAGGCCTTCTAGACTAACGTGGGCTAGACAGGTGATTTCCGAGAGGCCGCTCCAAGACGTCTTACTGCTTCGTGGTGTCTGGGGAGTGCGAGCTGACAACTCAGGCTCTAAGAGCGGACCATGGAATTGCTAGGAATAAGGCGGGAAGCAGAAGAGAAAGCAGGCTCCTGGAAAAGGGAGAGGCAGGCACTGGCTAACTAGTCCCCCAGGAACACCTCGGGGCCTAGAGGGATCCTGGGTGCTGACCACACCCCTCGGCTTTCCCCAGGTCCTCAGCCCTCACTCTCGCCCGCGGAGCAGCACCTGGAATCGCCGGTGCCCAGCGCCCCGGGGGCCCTGGCGGGCGGCCCCACTCAAGCAGCCCCGGGAGTCCGGGGGGAGGAGGAGCAGTGGGCCCGAGAGATCGGGGCCCAGCTGCGGCGAATGGCGGACGACCTCGACGCTCTGTATGAGCGGCGGGTGAGTGCTGGGGGAGGGGTAGACGGCAGGTGGGACTTCCCGCCGGGGAGGGGGCTGCGGGCGGCCCCGCCAGATGTGCCGCAGCTGCTGCCCTGCGCGGCGGGGTCGCGCCGGGGACAGGCCGGCGGGAGGGGTGGCGTGGCCGCGGAGCCGCCGAAAGCCCCGCGCGGCGGCTGACAGGGCCCAGGCCGGGCACGGGGCTGCACGGGGCTGCACGGGGCTGCCCGGGGCTGCCCGGAGCGCCGCTGCACACCCGAGCCCGCGGCCGCGGAGACTGAGGGCGGCGCTCCGCGGAGCGGCTCATATATCCCGGGCTATTTATAGCCGGTGAGTCAGCAGCGGCGGCGCGGCCGCGCCCGCCCCTCCCACCCGCCCGCGCTGCGGGCGGTGCGCCACACAGCTTCTGGAGCCGGGCGGGGGCGGGGCTCCCGGCGGGAGGGCCCGCCCCCGAGCCCGCCACTCCTCCTCGGAGGAAAACAAAATATCTGAAGCCTACAGCAGGGAATGGAGAATAACAAACACCAGGGCGCCCACCCGGCTCTCTCCAACCTGAACCTGACACCCGCACTGCCTGCTTATTGAAAGCAAAACAAAAACCGGATGTTGTGAAGCCCCTTGTCCCCCTCTGTGACCCCATCTCTTTCCCTCTTCCCGAGGAAACCTCTCAGGCTGGCTTGGCCCGTTCCTCTGCAGGTGTGATTCTTTTACTCCGTATTTACCAGGCCACGAACAATGCTAAGGACTGTGGGGCATTTGTGGCGTGGTCTGTGAGACGGAGAGTGTGTTTCCCTCCAAACTTTTTCTCTCTCCGTGTTTGCTGGAGAGTCCTCCACATGGGCAGAGGAGCTTCTGTTCAGCCGCTTTCACTGCTCCTTAGCTTTCTGTTGGATCAGCATCACGTTCATTCTCTCACTGTTGGATCTTTAGGATTTAAAAACAAGTGTTTCACATTTTATTTATTGACTTTTTTGTTTTTGGTTTTTGGCTCTTCCAAATGAAGCAACTTTCCAGGAGCACCTGTGTGTCTCCAGAACAGATACCCGGGTGGCCTCCCCACCCTTATTGAGTGTTTGCTCACATACTCACCAAGGTAGCTGTGCCATGTGGCACCCGGAAGCTACGTGAGGGTGGCAGGCTTTTAAACTTAGGCCAATCTGATGAGTCCCCTTTGCTACCTCCTGACTGCAGGAGTTGGTGGGGGGTGAAGAGAAGGCAGGGTCAGGTACCAGGCATCCCACCCACTGTTCGGATGGTTTATCTGACCTTGTTCCCAACTCTGAGATGGGTTTCTCCTTCCCAGGACGGGAGTGGGATACTGCTGTCACCAATTTTTTATTTTTCCTGGTGGGAGTTTTCCTGTGTCTGGCTTCCTTCTTGCCCACTTTTCTAACAGTCTGGAGCTGAGAGGGTCCTAGAGGCCACCCCTTGAAAGAGGCCACCCCTCGAAAGAGGGCAGGGGTCAGCTTTGCCTCGACATGCTTCTGCGCAGCCTCAGCACAGGTGAACTGTTCCCAGTTCTCCTCCTTCCAGAGATTGTTCTAGAATTGTTGAGACTGTGGGCTCCCTGCCCCCTTCCCTGCATCCCACCACCAGCCTTTTAGGGGAGGGCAGTGTGGGCTGCGACCCAGCCCCACCCCTTAGCCCCGAGTGACTTCCGTTGGGTGACTCTCATCTGGAAATCGATGACATGCACTTCTGTCCTCCCTCGAGGTGACGACACGGGCCCACTTGGGCAGAGGAACTGGGGTTTGAGCTCAACCGATAATAAGAGCACCTACATCAGAGGGTGGGCCGGCTCCGGGTGCAGCTCACCCTCTGGACCATGCCTCCTCGCTCCTCGATGCCCTGGGACCCCACCATGCTTGTGCCCCTGCCACGGGCCCACTCTCTTACTTCCTCTCCTCTCTCTTTCCCTAGAGACAAGAGGAGCAGCAGCGACACCGCCCCTCCCCCTGGAGGGTCCTGTACAATCTCATCATGGGACTGCTGCCCTTACCCAGGGGCCGCGGGCCCCCCGAGATAGAGCCCAACTAGGTGCCTGCACCCGCCTGGCGGACGTTGGGGACGTGGGGGGCAGGACCCTCCCGCCTCCTGATGCCCTGGCCAGCACAGGGGTCGTCGTCTGCACCATGTAGCATACTGGACTACCAGCCCTGCCTGTCCCAGGGGCGGGCCAGGGCAAGCCCCTCCAGACCCAGCCCCGGCCTCGCCTGGGGTGCACTGAGGGAGATGTGGACTCCTGGGCCCCTGGCGGAGAAGCCAGGGGTGGGGAGAGAGGGCTGACGGACTCAGCGTCTAAAGGCAGCGGTGACCGAGGGGGTGGGGACTGAGCCGCCCGCCTCTGCCGCCCACCACCATCTCAGGAAAGGCTGCTGGTGCTGGCTGCCCGTTCCAGCTGCAGGGGTGACACTGGGGGGGGAGGGGTCTCCCTCCCCAGTGCTCCTTCACTTTGGGCCTGGCCTCAGGCCCCTGGTGCTTCCCCCCCTCCTCCCGGGGAGGGGGCCCGTGAAGAGCAAATGAGCCAAACCTGACCACTAGCCTCCTGGAGCCGGAGCACGGGGTGCGCCTGCCGGCTGCCCCCGCCCAGTGCCCAGCTGTCTTCCCTGAGCCAGCCGGCAGGGGTGGGCATGCCCGCCTCACCTTCATCTGGGGGTGGCCAGGAGGGGCCCAGACTGTGAATCCTGTGCTCTGCCCGTGACCACCCCCCGCCCCCATCAATCCCATTGCATAGGTTTAGAGAGAGCACGTGTGACCACTGGCATTCATGGGGGGGTGGGATATTTGGGCGGAAACCGCCCCAGCCTTAGTCCCCAGGGCGAAGCGCTGGGGGGAAGACGGGGGAGTCAGGGAGGGGGGAGTCTCAGAAGAGGGAGGAGTCTGGGAGCGGGGAGGGATGGCCCAGCCTGTAAATTTCTGTATATGCGCTGCTGTAGATACCGGAATGAATTTTCTGTACATGTTTGGTTAATTTTTTTTGTACATGATTTTTGTATGTTTCCTTTTCAATAAAATCAGATTGGAACAGTGGATACTCTTTCTGCCCTCCTTTCCCGCAGCGTGACCCGGTCTGGCTGCAGCCCCTGGCCCGTCTGGGCCCACGGGCACACCTGACCATCTGCGGCTGTCCCTGCAGGAAGGCCGAGGAGCACAGCCCACTCGGGTTCCTGTCCTCCCACTCAGTGCAAAGCCCCGTGAGGGTGGGGGTCTTGGGTGCTTTCTCATTTACTGCTCCCCCCCACCCCGGATAGGGTATGTCATGGGGTCTCGGTATTTACTGGCGCATGAGTGACCAGTGAGGAGTCCCAGGGAACGTCAGTAATGAAACAGCTTGTCCCTGCTCCCACGAAGGCACAGAGTGACATCCGGGGGAGCATTGAGCTAAGCACAGAGCAAGGTTCACCTATGTCTCTTCCCTGAGGCCTAGCCCAGTGTCTGGCTAGGTACTGGTGTTGAGAACTGGCGTTGAATGAATATAAGAAGGGGCCCTGGCTGGTGTGGCTCAGTGGACTGAGCACTGGCCTGGGAACCAAAAGGTGGTCGAAGGTGGTTTGTTTGATTCCCAGTCAGGGAACGTGCCTGGGTTGCAGGCCATGTCCCCAGTAGGGGGCGCGCAAGAGGCAACCACACAGGACGTTTCTCTCCTCTTTCTCCCTCCCTTCCCCTTTCTAAAATAAATAAAACATTTAAAAGGATAAGAAGAAAAAAGAAGGGTGCTCCTACAGGGCGACTAGCCAAATGCTTTTCTGTGCCCTATCCCACACAAGACTGGTAGACATGGATTCGGATCCCAGCTCTGCCCCTTCATGCTCTCCTCACGGGAAATGGCTCTTCTCTTAAAAGTCTAAGGCCAGAGGGAATCATCATCAATTTGTTGTTCTACTTGTTTATGCACTCATTGGTTGATTCTTATATGCACCCTGACTGGGGATTGAACCCACAACCTTGGCGTATGTTCAACCCATCATCCCATCAACCTTGGGATGATGTTCTGACCACCGGAGCTACCCTGGCCTGACCATCTTCTTTTTTTTTTAAGATTTTATTTATTTGTTTACATAGGGGAGGAAGGGAGGGAGAAAGAGAGGGAAAGAAACATCGGTCAGTTGCTCTCACACATCCACAGCTGGAGTCCAAACCTGCACCCCAGGCCTGTGCCCTGACTGGGAACTGAACCGGAGACCTTCCCGTTTACAGGCCCTCGCTCAGTCCACGGAGCCACACCAGGCAGGGCCGACCATCTTATTATAAGTGACAGAGTCAGAATGTTTGCTTTAGTCATATATATTTCAAATAAGAGAGAAATTTTTTTTAAATTTCCCCATTTATCTACCATTCCTAATGCTCTTCAATGTGTCCTGGAGTTCCAATTTTCTAATGAGACAGTATTTATTTATCTATTTATTATTGATTTTAGCAAGGGAGACAGGGAAACATCAATTTGTTCCACTTATTGATGCATTCATTGGTTATTTTTTTTTTAAGATTTTATTTCTTTTTAGAGAGAGGGAAAGGGAAGGAGAAAGAGAGGGAGAGAAACATCAATGTGTGGGTGCCTCTCACGTGCCCCTCACTGGGGACCTGGCCTGCAACCCAGGCACGTGCCCTAGACTGGGAATTGAATCAGCCAGCCTCTGATTCACAGACCCATGCTCAATCCACTGAGCTACACCAGCCAGGACTCATTGGTTGATTCTTGTATGTGTCCTGACCAGGAATCAAACCTGTGGCCTTGGCGTGTTGGGATGATGCCCCAACCACCTTAGCTAGATAGACAGGGCCTGTATCTTCTTTTTAATAGAACGAAACCTATCATATTGAGGACAGAAAAGTGGGGAATCCCACCCCAGCACCCAGGTTAAATGGTTAAGAGGCAGAGACCCAGGAACTGGTTGTTCCAGCTGTCCGTGTGGCCTCCTCTCTCTCGCTGAGCACTCCTGCAACTTGGCGGAGCTGGGGCTGGGGGGCCTGGCAGTGAGGCCTGCGGCTAAATCCCTGCCACCTGCAAACCGTGTGACCCCGAGCAAGCTGATCCCATGCTTGAACCTGTGCCCCTCACGGCCTCCAAACGCTCCCATCCCTCGATGGTTGCTTCTGGAGAGATTTACTTTTCATTGTCCATAGTTTTGTCCCTCCTTAAAAAACAGGACCGCGCCTTCGTGAAGCTTCAATTCTGCGCTAAGTGTGCATGTACTATCTACCCAAACCACAAGTGGAACGTGCAATGCTACCACCCTGCAGCCTTTTGGAAAGAATCACCGTCTCAAATGCATTTAGATACCCTGTAACCTGAGCGTTCAGCTTTGGAGAGCCTTTCCCAAGTGCGTGCGCAGAGAACGGGCTCGGTGTCACTCAACGGCAGCCTGATTAAATAGCTTACGGTTCATCTGTGGTTTCGGAATTTGATGCCTGATGCACTGACAAGGATCTCCAAGGCAATGAGAAAAAGCAAGTTGCAGACAAAGTTATTTCTCAATATGCGTAATAGCAGCTAAGAGAACACATTCATTCACTTAATGTTCACGTGTCAGAGGGATGTGCGGCTATCACCCCATTTCACAGATGGGGCGACTGAGATACAAAAAGGTCTCTCGCCCAAGGTCCCATAGTGAAGTGGTAGAACCTGGATTTGAACCTGACAGCCTGGAGGGATTCACTCTCCATGGCTGCGAGGGGTGACCTCTGGGGGCTGGGTATGAAAGTGGACATACCCAACCTACACAAACAGCATCTCATGTTTCTCTCCGAAATCCCGAGTTTGGCTGTCAAGTCGGCTCCTCCTGCTACGTGGCCGACATTGAGCTGACAGGCCGAGATGCGGTGGGGAGGAATCTCTTTCCTCTTAATTTGGTATGTTGCCTGAAGGGTTTTTAAAATTTTTTTTAAAGATTTTATTTATTTTTAGACAGAGGGGAAGGGAGGGAGAGAGGGAAAGAAACATCAGTGTGTGGTTGCCTGTCATACACACCCCCACTGGGGACTTGGCCCACAACTCAGGCGTGTGCCCTAGACCGGGAATTGAACCAGTGACTTCCTGGTTCACAAGGCAAAGCTCAATCCACTGAGCCACACCAGCCAGGGCACCTGAAGGTTTTAATACAAGCTTAAAAACAGAGTCCACCTGCCCTCCTGGAACCAGCTGAAGGCCCTCCCTTAGCACTTGGGCCTGACCCGTGGTTTTCAGCGGTGACTGTGGTCTATGGACCTTGGGAAGGCAGAGCCCGCGTCTCCTTGTCCTCGATGGGATCGGAGGCGCAGTAGCTCCACGTCCTCCATGAAAGCACTGCCCATCAGCCCACAGTCCAAGCCCTACCTCTTGGGGGTAGCTGTTTCCTTATCTGCAACATGCACACAACAAAAGCAGCATCTACATACCCCCACGGGGTTGCCATGAGGATCCAAACAACTTACCAAAAGCAACAATATTTTGGGCCCCGACTGGCATGGCTCCGTCGGTTGGAGCGTCATTTCACAAACTAAAAAGGCACAGGTTTGATTCCTGGTCAGGGCACACACCTAGGGTGTGAGTCGGTCCCTCACTGGGGCTTGTGCAAGAGGTAACCAATCAATGATCCTCTCTCCCTCCCCCTTGCTGTCTCTCTAAAATCAATAAGCATGTCCTTAGGTGAGGATTCAATAAATAAGGAGCATTTTGGAAAGTACCAGACAGATAGTGTGAACACATTAGCATTATTATTAAACTCTTTGACCTGGAAACCACAACGTAGCTTCCTTTCCCCCACCGGCAAAGGGGAAAATAGGACACACCTCAGTGGGTAAACACATATTTACCCAAGAAATGCAGGAAATGGACGGAATGGATCTATACTGTAAGAATGTGGGGCTGAGATGGAACCGACAGCTTTTTGTTGTAATTTGTTACCTTTGTTTTTGTTTTTGAGTAGCACCTGTTCCAGTAGAATGTTCCAAGTCTTTGGAACATTCAGCACTTACCCGAGTTCGGCTACCACACAAAGCAGACAACAGATGCGGGGCTGGCAGCAGGCAAACCTGGCCACCTGAGGTAGCTCCAGCACCCCGAAAGCCCATCACTTCTGTGGAGAGGACCCTCCTTCCCACATGGGCTACACACCTCCTGGAGGTGCCAGAACCCACGGGATAACCGCCGCGCACTTCCTGGCAACTAGGGAAATCCATTTTATGCTAACACTGACGGGTAATATGGGAGAAGATGAAATTTGAGGAGACACGAAGAGACACATTTCTTGCCTGGGGCTGGCAGCTTCCAGCACACCCTCCCTGATTCCCGAGGGGTCCTCTCTGGATGACTCAATCTCTGCCACCAGAGGTACAGGGTGGAAAAGTTTGAGAAGCTTCAGAGAAGGCTACATGTCAATTTTGTTTTTATCTTTCCAGACCCACCTGTGCCCCCTTGTGACCAAGGCCCCACATTGCAAGGCAAAGGGTGTTCATTACCTCAACGTTTCAGAGGGCCTGAGATTGGTGCATTAGAACTGCTGGACCTTGGGGTCCAGAGAAGGGGCCCTCCGGAATCGCAGCCCTAGCCTCACCTAGGGTGGGATCTGGGGTGACCTGGAGGGTCGGGAATTGAGTTCTGCCCCCTGGAGACCAGCTCCTTTTCCCCAAGTGCGATGGGATTACAATAGGCAAGGAGCGGATCATTCCTTTCAGTGGGCCGGCCAGGCAGGCCCAGACCTCACAGGGTTTTCCATCGTCAGGACAAACGTGGCGTTCTGATGACAGCCTCAACTCGTCAGGGCCATGGGACCAGGGCAGGTTCCATCACTAACTTCACAGCGAGGCTGGCGCCCACCTCCACTCTGCACGATGCCCACCACGCAGAGGTGGCACCAGCACCCTGGTTTGCTCCCGCCCCGTCTGTGATTCTCGTCACCGAGGGCAGCCACCACCCCGAGCCACTAGCAGACACCCAGAACCAGAAGCCTCTGCGCACCCTTCCCTGCTGCAACGGCCAGAGGAGCAGCGGCAGGAGCGGTGTGGGAGGGCGAATCTGGGGGCTACACTCAAGCAGCCAGTGGGATTTCTTCAGCTTTAAAAAGGCAAAGGGCGGGGATCACCCCGTCAGAGGAAGTTTCAATGTAGAAGAAAAACAAACAAATCCTATAGCAAATAACTTTATTTCTATCATTCCAGTTTAAAGAGCCGTGGAAATCTACAAAGTATAAAAAACCACACAGACAGCTGCCATGGGGGTGGGGGCGAGGGAAGGACCGACAGCCCTTAGACGCAGGCCTCCAGTGCCACACTGGGTCTGGGCTCCGTGAGGACGCCGCTCCCTCCCAGCGTGGCCCGCACATCGGAATCCCCGGGGGTGGGACCCTGGCATCTGTCCTTTAAAGTGAGTTTGCCTCCCAATTTTCAGCCCGAAGGCCTCGCCTGAAGGCCCTGGAGGACCTGGGACCGCTGCCTCCATCCCCAGTGCAGGCTGGGGCGCACTAATCCTCCACTGAAACGCAGGAACGGCGCACCAGGTGCCACCTGTTGTTTTGCAGGGTCTCGAGCTCTGGAGGAAATGCATCCTGCCTGCCCTGGTTTTTCCTCTCAGGGCTCCCATCTGCCTTTGGAAATGCGGTTCCACCAGTGTTGCGTGGGGCCTGGGCCTTGCTCCCCACCTGAGGTCACGCGCTTCTCTGTGTGACCTCAGGCAGGGAGCGAGTCCAAGGTGGCCAGAGGCTCCCGAGCAGCCGGGCATGCTGGTTCCTGGCAGGCATCTCCAGCGGTGCCCCGGGGGCCTGGTGACACCGTGGCGGCACCAGGGCAGAGCGGCATCAGAGGGCGCTCTCAGGTGATCGCCGCCCGGGAGCTGGCAGGCCTGGAGCTGGCACACGGTCCTGGGAAGGGCTGGGTGGACACAGCTGGGCCCTCTGCCCCCTGGCACACAGCAGCCGCTGGTGCTCGCAAGGAGCACATCCGCCCAACTTCACCGTCCGCAGGAAATGGTCTGGATGGGTCCAATGACTTTGCTCTCTCTCGCCCGGAAAGGCCTTTGTGGGGGAGGGCACGGGGACACACTCGGGTGTACGGGGCATGGCGTCTTCGAGGCGGCCACGCCAGGGGTCACTTGGGGCCCAGGCACTCCACAACACCACTCCCCTTCATGCCATCGAAAAAGAAGAAGTTGTTGTGAGGTGGGTCCCTTTGAGACAGGGCCTGGGAGAGAAATAAGGAGAGCTTGAAAATGCAGAAAATGGAGGGGGGAAAAAGAGCAAAGCACCTAAACCTGACCCTGGATAAGCAGCGTGGGCAGTGGTTTCCTAATAGAGGTTGATTCTGCCTCCCCAGGGGCCAGCCGGCCACCTCCCCAGACATTCTCCGCCCCCAAATACTAGTGAAAGTTCATTTAAAGAATCACAGGAGGACCAAGTCAGCCAGCTGGGCTGCATGGGCTCA
>PVIA01014583.1:0-26384 GCA_004024845.1 Tonatia bakeri
AGTCACAGGAGAAGAAACCGAGGCTCGGAGGGCTGAGTTCGCCTGTCCGCCAGCAGCTGTCCTGCGGCCGTGGGCAGCCGGCCGCTTCCTCAGTAGGACCAGGCACTCTGACTAGCATCCATACCTGCAGCGCCCGGAGGAGTGGTATGAGCCTGGCAGGGGCCGCCCTGCCCGAGGT
This sequence comes from Tonatia bakeri, assembly GCA_004024845.1. NCBI lineage: Eukaryota > Metazoa > Chordata > Mammalia > Chiroptera > Phyllostomidae > Tonatia > Tonatia bakeri. Next base: position 179 of record PVIA01014583.1, read on the forward strand.
GTGCAGGTGTAGTGGCAGGTAGGAAGCTGGAGCATGTCTGGTGGAGGCCCCTTAGTTTGCGTGACAGCTTGTTAAGTATGTGTGAGTGCTGAAAATGTCACGGGAGCCTGGGGGGGGGGGATGTCCACTGGCTGGCACAGGGTTCGCCCGTGTGCCCCATCTGCCCACACACTGTGGTTTGGGGATCAGCACGGGGACTGCTCAGGCACAAGTCTTGTCCAGGGAGCAAGTGGCCCCGAATAAACTGCGGGTGTCCTGTCCCCCACCCCCCGGCCTGGGGACACACCTGTGGGAAGAGCTGGGAGCGTAGTACCTTGGGCTCCAGATGGCAGGTACCTCAGGGGCCTCTCAGGGCTCCCTCCTGGGCTCCCACCTCCCTGCAGGGAGCTCCCCACTTCCAGGGTGGAGCTCAGGGAGCCTGTCTACTCCCCCCACCTCGGGTGACCACGGGGAGGGGCAGATGTCAGAAGGAGGAGAGAGCAAAGGAGCCAGTGAGGGATGGAGGGTGGGGGAATATCCTCACTTGGGCCGCCAAGTTTCCATACGCAATGTGAGTCGGAGGAAAAGGCCAAAGGTTTGAGGTCAGAGGCTGCAGTACAGTCATGCTGCGGTCGACGTGAACCGTGGCAGTGTGGGGTGGGGGGGCGGGTGTGTGCACAGAACAGGGTATACAGGTGATACTTGTTGCATTAATCCATGTCCCCCCAGATGACTGCATTTAAACAAATAATTAAATGGAAGAGAGCGAGGCGCAGAGGAGGTGGCCTCGTTGGGCTGGCAGCCCCAGGGCCTTGTGAGGGCTGGCGCCACCTCTCCCTGCGCCACAGGGCGGGGTGGTGGGGGGCCAGCCCCTCCTCACTTGGATCCCGGGCCTCCTGCTGCTGACCAACTCACTGCAAAGCTGCCCAATGTGGGGGGACAGTTAGGACAGCCCCGGGAAACACACATCACGCACCGTGGGGACAGCACGCTGTCTTCACTCTCCCTGGAGGCTGTTCAAGAAGCCCCACTTGTCACTGTGAGAGCCCAGGGCGCATGCGCCAACCATCCCCCCACCCCCGCACCCGCCTGGCCTTGGAGAGAGTCCTAGAGGGAAACACCGACCCGAAGAGCTAAAATGACATTATTTTACTGAAAGAGGACGTTGGGACTGACAACGTATTTGTTGCGTTTTTATTTCTAAACACATTTTCTAAATGTCTTCTCAATGCCTCTCCCAGCGAGGACGACCATCAGCGTCTGCCTTGCAGAAACAACAGTGAAATTGAGCACACAGCCCACAGCTACCCAGGAGAGGAGCCCCTGAAATGGGCCTGGGAGCCTGGCCCCCATCCCTGGCTGCTGTTTCGTCTCCGTGCTGCCATCTCCGTGCTGTCCGCTGTGGGGGCGCCTGAGACAGTGCATCAGCCCCAGATGCTGACCGGCCCTGCTGCAGACTGGGAGACTGAAGCAGTGGTGTGACCCAGCCCAGAAGAGGCTTGTCAGGGCCAAAGCCTGTGCAGTTTCCAGGGAGCCAGGGCAGCACAGCACTCGCAAACCCGGTCCCACCCTCTGTTGGAGATTTGGTGAGGGACTGGAAGCCGTTTGGCTGTCATCTGCTTGCCCTGATCTGCCCTGTCCCAGCCCTTGGCAGGCCTCTCCCCTGACAATGCATCCAGGAAGCCTTGAAGCGAAAGCATTCCAAACATCTCTGAGCCTTGTGGCAGCTGCCCCATTCCTGGAATCCAGTGCCGTCACTTCCAGACAACCTGAGCACCTGGGGCCCCTCCAGCGGCATGTGACCCCGCCCCCTGCTCCCCTGAGTGTCCACAGCTGCCAGGGCTTCAGACCTGCTCAGCACAGAGGGCTTCAGGGCTTGTTCCTGCCCCCAGAGGTCCCAGGTGTCCCCCTCCCCTACCATGACCAGGCATTGCGGGGAGGTGTCTGGTTGGCACGGCTCCCAGTGTCCGCTCACAGCCAGCCGAGCAATGCCGACCAAAAAGCACAGAAATAGAGTCATCACTGTGGATGCTGATCAGGCACCTACCCCGTGCATGGCGTGTGCCAGCTGCCACAGCCCCAGGCAGGCCCGTGGCCTCTGCCAAATGCCCTGCTGTTTGCTAACCGCCGAGCTAGCCAGCCGGAAGGAGCCAGGGATGCAGAGGCCGTCCAGCCTGCCGCACGCTGTGTGGGTTTCTGGGCCCTGGCACGCTGCCACCTGCCCCATGGGGCCCTGTGGGAAAGCTGGGGGACTGGACCTGAGGGACACCGGCTCGCAGACCGCACAGTGCCAGGAGCAAGAAATCGGGGACGCAGCCCTGGCTGGTGTGACTCAGTAGGTCGGGGGTCGCTCTGCAGACCTAAGGGTCACCAGTTTGACTCCTGTTGGGGCACATGCCTGGGTGGCAGGTCAGGTCTTCGGGTGGGGGTGGGCAAGGGGCAACCGATCGGTGTTTCTGTCCCTCTCTTCCTCTCTCCCTTCCCCTGTCTCTATAAATAAATAAATAAATAATCTTTAAGAAAATAAAGAAATCAGTGGTGTCGTGCAGTGGGAGCTTCACTGCCAGGGCCACAAACACTGGCTGGTGGGCTCAAGGGCGGGGCGGCCTGCCCCGCAGGACACGGGGCTCAGCAGGACTCCTCACTCAGCTGCTCCAAGGCGCCCAGCGAGGCCCACGCACCCGGCTGTGACCCGGGCGGCTGGAGAGGCCTGGGGAACTGGCAGCTGTTCACGAGCAGTGTGGGTGACCGTGCCTCCTCCGAGTCCTTCGACCACGTGCTCTTGGTGACCTCCGTCCTGGTGGACCACTTCTGCCATTTGCTGCAGATTCTGGACACCTCCTGCCGTGAGCTGTCTGTGGCCAGCACGTAGATGATGGGGTCGGCCACGCTGTTCACCGTGGCCAGGCACAGGCACACCACAGTGGGTGTGTACAGCTGGCGCTCCAAGGTGCACATGGGGCCCTTGGTGCCCCTGTGGTAGGAGAAGGCAGCAGCCTTGGCGAGCAGCACCAGGTGGTAAGGCGCGAAGCAGGCCAGGAAGATGACTACCACTGCAATGACTGTGCGCCTCACCCGGGTCTTCTGGGCGGCACCCAGGCCCGCGCTCCGCTCGATGCCCCTGAAGATGCGGTGGTTGGTGAAGGCGATGACGGCCAGCGGCAGGGTGAATCCCACGGCGAACCTCGAGTAGAAGTAGTTGGCGACCGTGCCGTCCATGGGCGAGACCTCGAAGCAGGTGGGCTCTGGGAGCTGCATGGTGAACACCGGGTAGTGAGCTAGCCCCACAAGGAGGAAGATGGAGGCAGACACCAGCATGGCGGTCCTCTGGCGGCGCCGGCCACGGCTCTCCAGCGCGTAGGCCACGGCCACGTAGCGGTCGCAGGAGACGCAGCACAGGAAGAGGATGCTGACATACAGGTTGCAGAAGAAGACGTAGGCGGTCACCCTACAGGCCCACCGCCCCAGGGTCCAGCAGTGCCCGTTCTGGACGTAGATGACCCACAGCGGCAGGGTGCTGGTGTAGAGCAGCTCACAGAGCGCCAGGCAGAACAGGTAGACGGCCAGCACACTGCCCTGCAGCGCCTGCAGCAGCGTCAGCCCAGCCGTCAGACAGTTGGCCGGCAGACCCAGCACGCACACGGCGCTATAGACCACCACCAAGGACACCCTGCTCTCCTCGAACGGCATGGAGCAGGTCATGGTGCTGTTTCCCGTCAGCGTGCTGCAGTTGCCTGGGAGACAGAGACGGCGTGAGGGCAGCTGGAAGAGACTTTCCGGAGGCGCTAAGAAACGCCAAGACTCATGGCAGCTCCGGACTGGACACACCAGGAGCTTGTTGTCCCGAGAGAGTTTCTTCTCCTCAAGGTGATGCCAAGACCAAACGTGTCACAGAGAGAGGCTGCAGGCCACCCCACACCCAGGCCCCCCTGGCCCGCGGCTTGCCCAGTCCGTTTGAAGGGGCTGTCTAGGGAAGAAAGCTGTTCTCTAACTGCTGATGGAGCCTTTGCCATGCTCAATCTCTGCAGACTCCGGGGCAGGCAGGAGAGGGGACACCCATCTCTGCCCCAGTCGACCCCCCACTGCACGGCCCTCCCAGCCTCTCCACCCCCACCTTGCAGCCTGGACCCACCTCCCCCTCACGTTTCCCCCCAGTGCAAGCGCATTGTGGGGAAACCCTTACAGGCTCCCCCCTAAGTGTGTAAGGTCACAGGAGGCGAGGGCTCTCACCTGGCATATTCGCCGGTTCCAGGGGTGGGGTGGCAGTGCACCAGCTATCCAACGCACGCCGCGTCCTGTCAGTCCTGCTGGGAAGGTCCCTTGGAGTTTGAAACAGCCTGGAGGAAAAACAGGTGAGAGAACTTCAGGGAAACCAGTTGATATCACAAGCAAATCATTAGACGGTTAGTGAGTAGGGATTGCGAGCCAAGTCTTGTCCTTATCCTGTGGACTTGGTGGCAGGTCCTTCGAATGTAAAGAGCTCTTACCAACCAACAACTAGAACGTCAATGCCAATGAGCAGATAATTCACAGAAGAAAAAAACATAGCTCCTAAAAAAAATGTGCCCCATGTACAATGAAAGAAATACAAAAAATTATAAATGGTAGTCTTTTCTTGTCCTCTGATTGGCAAAAAAAAAAAAAGAACCTCTATTTCTGGTGTTATGAGTGTGAGGAAGTGACGCCCTCACCACACAGCGCGAACTAGCACAATGTGGCGGCGTGTTTCCCAAAACCTTCACTTACCCAAGAGGCACAGCACATGTGAGCTAGAAGCGTGTCCCGCACCCCTCCCCCCGGGAAAGGAGCCCAGACCCCCAGACGGCTCCCATGACACCCCGCCTTCACTGGACCTCCTTCCCTATCCACCGGGGCCCCTCAGTCAGGCTCCGTTGGACCAGCCAGGGAGGGGCTGGGGGAGGGAGCTCTGGACACTCGCCCTCCCATGCTGCAGACTTGAGGACCCAGCCCTGGGGAGCCGCTGGCAAGCTCTGCCCTGTGCGGCCGGCCCACGTGTCTCCTGGGTGTGCAGCTGGAGTCACAGAGGTCGGGCCAGGAGGGGTGACTGCTGGCTCCAATCCCAGCCCCGCCGCCTGGTGCCAGCTCCACCACCGGCCGCCCTGGCCGTCCTCCGGACCAGCCCTGGGCCTCCTTTTTCAAGGGTGTTTCTGCCAGCTGCAAACAGCAGGAAGCCCAGAAGTCTACTTGAAACTACAGAAGCTTCCCTTCCGTGTTTAAGTGAGACCTGGGAACGCACACAGAAGAGGGATGCTGGGGCAGAAACAGATCCAGAATGGCCATCGCCCAGTGGCCCTCGTTTCTGAGACTGACTTGTGCCTGCGGGCCTGCAGGGTCACAGGGCCTTGCCCACTCTGCCCCCAGGTCTCAGCGAGGCAGAGGTATGGGCCACCCTGGGGCTGGGGCTGAGGGCCACCTGCCGGGCGCTGCCCTCCAAGGGGAAGGGGTTGGAGGCCCAGCAGCCCCAGACCCCTCCCCAGACAGAGACCCAGCTGGCTGTGGCATGAGGGAGGGAGCGTGGTCAAGGGGGCTGGGGCCCCAGGGGAGAGCTGCCCACCTGTCAGCTGTCCAGACGCTCTGGGCCCCAGCCAGCCTGTCCCTGGAGGGGAGGGCACTCAGGGAGCCTGCCGCCTTCACTTGAACTCTCGAATACTCTGAAGCTGAAAGGCCAGCCCTGCCTCCACAGCTACCCTGCCCGCCTTTGCCTAAAGCAGATCGAGTCTCAGTGGGTGGAATCTCTAGAAACCACTTCTGCAAAAGCCAAAGGAAGTGGTGGCCCAACAGAAAACGCTCCCTCCCCTCAGAGATTCTTCGCTGTACTGAGGTGGGGTTCTGGCCCGGCAGGCACTGGCGTCCAGCCCCGGGGCCCCGTCCCTGACCATCTGGCCCCAGAAGCCTGGCTGGACTTGCAGGGACCAGAGGGTCCCCAGGGAGGACCAGTGCTGCCAGCAGCAGGCCCAGGCTGGAGCAGCAGGGTGCTGGGGCAACCCTAGCTGACGCCAGCCCCTAGGATACCAGCCCCCCGGACATCCGACACCAGCTCCCAGTCCCGCCCCACCACCCACTCCCTGGCCAGCACCCCTCAGCTGGTCCTGACCTTGGAACACATGGCTTCAGGTATCTTTTCAGGGACTTCCTGAACCTGGTGACCCAGTTTGTGGCACTTCCTGTCCCACCGTCACCTCTTCTGCTTTCTGCCTCCTCCCAAGTCCATGACCCTACCTTGTGCCTGCCCAGCCTCGGCGGGTCCTGGCGTTCTCCTGAGCTAGCAGCTGGGACGCCAGCAGCAGCCAGTGTGGCTGAGAACCGTCCCCATCGCACCAGCCCAGAGTGCCTGCAGCCCAGCCGCGGGGTGGGGGGTGGTGCTGAGACTCTGTGGGAGCAGGCCACCCTCCCCAGGCACAGGCTCCCCTTGGGCCTGGGTCTTCTCCTGGCCTCTCCTGTCGGGGGGTCAAGTGATAGGACAAGGTCTGGCAGGGGCGGCCCCTGCGGCCTCCCACACTGCCCTTCCAGGCCATGCACGGCAGCCTGCTCTGTCCTCACCGTGGCCCAGCCCACCTTGGGGACCCCCCAAACAGGGTCTGGGCCATGGAGTGACAGACCCCAGGAGGTAGCCCTGCCTCCACAGAGGCTGCTCCCCCCTGGGCCTCAAGGAAGGGACAGGCCAGCCTGGGCTGGTGTGTCAGGGACCTGTGACAGCTGCAGTCTGGTCAGGTCAGCCCAAATTTCCATCACACCCGCCCCTGGGCTCCAGTTCCCTGCATGTCCCTGCCCCTGCTGGCCCTGGGCACCACGGGGCCTCAGCAGCCCCCACCGGCCCAGATCCCACAGCCTCCCAGACCACCTCTGCCCAAGGAAGCCTCTCCGGGCGGCCCCACTGCCTCTGCCACCCCCCGCCTCAGTGCTCGCCTGTGCGACTCTGCCAGGGTCTCAGCGCAGTGAGACGCCAGCCCGCTTTCCGGCTGAGAGCAGCGTGCGGCCACAGCACGGCAGGTGAGGGTGGCCCCTCAATCCTTTAAAACTCGAGTTTTTCTTTGTCTGTTTGTTTGTTCTGCTATGAACTTCTCACACAGGCTGGATGCGGTGACAGTGACCTCTGCACCTCCAGCCCCTGGTCACCGGCCCATCCTCTGTCCTCGTCCGTCACACCCCAGTGAGACCCGGCCCCTGGGGCTGCGGTCCGGGCTGGACGTCCTGCATGTTCGTGGACGTGCTGGGTCTCCCATCTCTCCTCACTCGCTCCCCAGACCCAACTTCAGGGGACTGGCTTGTTTTGGTCTGACAGATGGGACTCAGTCTGTATGGGAAACCTACAGAAGCGAGGTGGGGGGCAGGAGCCAGACCCTCAAACTGGGTTTTCCCGTGGGAGTCAGGCCTAGAAAATGCATGCAGACCGTTATGGCTTGCTCTTGCTAAAACTCCCTCACCCCAGTCTAAAACAACAACTGTGGATTGTCTATCTTCAAGGTAATTTCCAAAGCCTGTGTGAATTCTCCCAAGGACAGAGCTAAGCAATTCCCCGTCATTCCCCTCTGCATATGTTACTTTCATTTCCTTGATTGTATCTAAACTGTGGGCAACAATATTCTATGTAACAGATAACGAATCCTTCTGGGATGTAAGACCCGAGAAAAGCAACAAAAGCCTGTCTAGGCAAGGGTCGGGCACTCCCCCCTTGAGACAGTGGCTGTGCCGTCCCCCTTTTCCCCACAGGACTGCTGTTGCCTGCGCATTTGTTCTCCTGCAGTCACAGCAGGAGGACTCTGCCGGTTGGAGTCCGCCACACCCGACCTCGGCTCTGTCTGGGCCCAGGCTTCCCACCCTGGCAGCAGGTCACTGTCACCGACGGGCTGGGGGGGTGGGGGGTCAGGCCACCCCTCACCGCCCACGTGCTGTTTCCCCATTTTCATCCATGTTGAAGGCAACTTCTGAAAACATGTCTGCACTTCCTGGATCCCTCATGCAGTGTGGAGCCACCTGCCCCGCCCACGTCTACACTCTTGCTGATCTTGCCCCCTCCCCACAGGGTCCCCAGGTGGCGACCCTCCTCAGGCACCGTGGCCCAGGCAGCCCCTGGAGACAGGGGTGCCCGCTCGCTGCTCTATAACCCCCAACACGCCATGCGTCCCTGACAGGCATAGGGCACCCAGGAGGCACGCGGATGGCCTCAGGGGTGGACCCACCCTTCACTCCCGACTCTCTTGTCCTGGACCAGCACTAGTCGAGAGCTTCAAGGACAGTCTCAGGCCAGGGGCCGCAGGAGGTCACCCCCTGCACCCCAAATGCTGCTGCCCACACAGCGCTGTGGGCACTGGTGCCCCGGAGTCCCTGATGGAAGAATGGAAGACCCAGGCTAAGGCCCTCCCACAAGCCCACCATTATGCCAGCGATCAGGAACCCCTGCGCCCCCCCCACCCCAGAGACACTCAGGCCCCGCTTGGTGGCTCAGCCCTCCCCGCAGGCCCAGCTGGGTGGGGGCTTCCAGGAAGCAGGGGGCACTAACCAGCTGTCTCCAAAACTCCCGACCTCAGAGAGTCCCGGTGGCTGGACAGTAGCTGCGGGATGACAGTTGTCTTGTGACACTGTAACCTGTCACCTCCCAGGGACAGACAACAGGAAACGGGCCCAGGCCCACTTCCCCTCATCTTCCGACACCAGCCAGAGACGGAGTCAGAAGCCTCTTCTGAGTTCCCTCAAGGCCTGACCAGCCGGCTGGGGTGGATGCAGAGCCAGGGCACATGGGCGGCCGGTGCCCGGGTCCCCACAGACAGACCGGGCAGGACGCACGGGGGCGGGATGCTTGGGGGGCGCCCAGCTCCTGACCTGGCACTTCTAGGAAGCTGCACCCTCTCAGGAGCCCCGTGGGTACCAGGAGGGGCCACAGCCGTCACAGGTCACAGTGGCCCTGGCTCAGCTCCTGACATCCACAGCCCCACCCACATTACAGGCCCCACCCCTGTGTAGGCCCAGCCAAGCGCATGGTGCCCTGCCCCCACTCCCATCTTGAGGTCGTGCTGGAGGAAAGGGGCCTCCACACGCCAGCCTGGGCACTGCCTGGCCCTGCAGAGGCGACCCCTGCTGGATCCCAGGGCCTCTGTGGGTGGGGCTCCTGGACTACCCCAGCTGGCTCTCAGACACCTGCTAAAACAGCCTGCACCCCAAAACACGGCCTGGGCTTCTCAAAAACACGGCGGCTGCCGGCGGCCTGCTGCCCCACAGGTTGGTTCTGGGTTCAAGGTGAGACAGGGCAGTGTGGGCCCCGTTCTCGGGTCAGCTCTGAAGGCCTGGTTGTCTCAGCCCCCTAGGCAGGGCCAGGCTGCCTCCACTTCTGGGGCTTCTGTGCCCAGCACACGGGGGGCACCAGCGGTGGCTGCACCCCTGTGTGTCCTGGGCAGGGCGTCCCCAGGTACGCTCCCACCCTTCACTGTCCTGCAGACATGGGCTGGTCACAGCTGCCTGGGTCCCTGGAGTGCAGATAGGTCTGAGCACGGGGCCCAACTGAGGGGCTGTGGTGTCCACGGGCCACTGCCCAAGGGTGATGCCCGCCTGCCAGGAGCTCAGGCCCAGGACAGCCCTTCCCAAATGAGAAGGTGGAGCTGAGGCTCTGGGTGCCCGAGGCCCACTGTCACCGTCACTCCACAGCAGCCTCCAGAGGCCTAGGGTCCCAGGCCAGGTGGGCCTCAGTGGGGGCAGAGCCCAGGTCAGCTGAGCCAGACACCCCTTGGGACACTATCGGTTCATGCTGGGGCCTGCTCCCTTCCTCTCCCCACTCAGGGGGTCCTGTACCCAAGTGGGTGGGTCCTGGCGGGAAGCATAGGCCCCCCCTCGGTGCCCTGCTGGTTGCGTGATGTCAGCCTAGGCCGCCCCTTGGCTCCCCAGCAGGGTCTGGGGCCAAGCTGAGGTGGCAGCTGTGTCCACTCCCCCCAGGGACCACATGGCCCCTCCCTAGCAGGAGGGGTGCAGGAGGAGGGGTTTGGAGCAGGAGAGGGCTAAGGGGCACCTGTGGGTCAGGGCCGTAGAGCAGCGGGCATGCAGTCACCTGGGCAGAGGTCTGGGGGAGCTACTCCTAAGGCCAGAGTGTCTTCCACCAGGGAAGGGCATCTGCAGCCTCTGTGACAACACCCCCTGGGCCCCCCGAAAAAGGGGACACGTGCTTCCCTGGCCCTCAAGTCCTGCAGGCCAAGGGCCTCCTCAGGCATCCTGTGTGCAATTCCGTTCTCATCATCTCACGAGAAGGAAAAGGATTCACCTGCGCACGGATCCAAACTGCAGAAGGCACAGGAGGGCGGGTGCAGCGTCCTGCCCCCACCCAGGTCCAGCCCCACGTGACCACCCTGGTCTGGGTTTTCAGGGTTTTATGAAGAAAAGCAGCAGAGCGTCAACCCTGCGGAGTCCCCACCTGGATTCAACAAACACGCACTCCGAGACGTGCGACTTCCGTAAGCGGCGTGTTTCTGAGCCAAACGCACACGCCGGGACTCAGCACCAGACACCCACGGCCTCCCTGCCAGAGCTGAGCGCGCCCTGCCCTCCTGGCCTCTCAAAGGAGCAGTGCTGCCCCAGCTTCCCTGCTGGGTCCCCGCAGGGTTCGCCACGTGGTGATGCGGGGGCGTACCCCGAGTCTGGGCTGGCTGAGGGTCCCCCTCTCTCAGACGCAGCGCCCCCTTCTGGCAGCCCCTGACACTGGCTGGGGAAGGGACTTGGCCAGCCGTCGAGTACACTGTCCTACATCCTGGGTTTTGCTTGACTGGGACCTCGGGATGCCACTTACTGTGTCTCTCTCACCCCGGTTCCCGTATCTGGAAGTTGGTCCTAAAGCTCCGAGGGGAAGTGACTCTGTGACAGTCCCCTGTGGCTAGGTGAAACAGGAAATGACCAGCAGGTGAGGCGCACAAGGACATCACTCCTGCCGCTGGCCACCGACCTGCCTGGGGGCTGCACGGCCCCTCTGGATCTCACCAAGTCACTGTGCCACCCGCAGCCAAGTGGTGGCTCCCTGTGCGTGCACTCCTCGTGGCCCGGCAGGCGGGCTGGCACGAAATAGCGTCCCCATCAGCGGGGGCGTCAGTGTCCTCCCCCGCAGCTGAGGACTTGGACTCTCTCTCAGTATCGTTCCGTACTCAGATCTTTTTATTGTGGTGCATTTCACATAACACAAAATTTCCCTCCTTGACCACTGGTGAGTGCGCAGCTCGGAGGCCTGGGGTGCACTCACAGCGCTGTGCAAACTGCCCCCAACTGTAGACACGCCCAGCACCCCACCTGAACCTCCTTCCCCACCACACTCGGACCCCCGCCCAGTACCACCGTCTCCTCTCTGCCCCGATGGCTCCGGCTCCTGCAGGGACCTGGAGTCAGTGGAGTCAGTGTTTGTCCTCCTGTGTCTGCTCATTTCACTCAGCTACACAGTCCACCCCGTCAGAGCGGGGGTTAGAACGGCCTTCCTTTTTACGGCCTAGACACAGTCCCTTGAGGGGAGGGACCGCCTCTTGCTTGCCCGTCATCTGAGGCCACCACCTTCCAGCGGTGGTGGACGCGCATGGCTGTGTGGACTCATGGGTTCCTGTGCCTTCGACGTGGTTCTGTCAACCACAGACGTAATTCTGGAGGACAGTTGTCCCACACTTTACACACCAGGCACCCTGCCTCTTCACGTCTGTCACCGTGACGAATGTCTGGGGTGCCTGGTGTCACCTTTGGGCCTTAGTGGTGGTGCTGACTCAGGGTCTAGGCTGGGGAGACAGGGGACTCCCGGGGGTTTCCCCTGGACTCAGCCGCACTCAGAAGAGCAGAACTTTCTCAGATTCTGGCCGCAAAGGGACTTTCAGGGCCATTCCTGAGACAGCTGGCCTGAGGGGCTGAGGCTGGGGCAGGGATGGGGCTTTTGAGAAGCGTCACAGAGCTGGGCAATTCTGAAGCCCAATTCTGAAGGCAGCCTGTGCTCCAAAGGAGGACTCCCCGCGTAAAAAACAGAAGTTGGGATTTCAGCGAAGCGGTGGTGTGTCCCAGTTCAGGCACAGGCAGATGGCCTGTCACCCCTGAAAACCCTGATGACCTTGACAGACTGACAGGCTCTTCTCTCCCTCGGGCTGGCCGGACAGTGTGCACAGCCTTGGGAACCCCGTGCCTTCTCAGGGTCCAGAATGACAGCTTGAGCTCCAGCCTTCCCACCTGCATTCCAGGTGCCAGGAAGGAAACTAAGAACGGTGGGCCCTCCCTGTTAGAAACGCCCCAGAATGCACCCTCCATGGCTTTAGGGGCTTGTGTTTGGGCACACAAGGTCCCAAAGATCAGGGCCATGCCAGACCTCACCCAGAGGGACAGCAGAGGTGCAGTCCTGTCCCCAGGCTATCCTGGGAAGCTCTGTCCACCCCACAAGAGCTAAGAGGGAAAGGGAGCCTCTGCTTAGAGCCTCTGGGCCCGGGGTGGGGCTGGTGTCTGAGACATAGAGGTTCCAGCAGTCCCCCAGTCCTCCCAGAGTCAGAGGTCAGCAGCAGACAGGAGATGAGAGCCCACCCCACAACCCCCCACTCCCTAGCCGCCCCCACACCCCCTGGCCCCACCCAGCCCTGGGCCCCGCCGGTGTTCCCCAACCAGGGCGACTTCATTCCCGGGGGACATTTTGCATTTCTGGAGACACTTTTCAGATTTCATTGTGTGGGGAAGTTGAGGGATGATGCTAAACTTCCCATGATGCACAGGGCAGCCCCTCCCCGACCACACAGAGTCGTTGGCCACCAATGCCGCCGTTGCCATGCCAGGTCAGGAGGCCCGATGCCCCGTGGGCCCCACAGGAGGTGGACCGGGGACGCGGGCACCTGCTACAGCTGGGAAGGCAAAGCGGGGAAGGGACGTGGCCTCCGACGCCCTGCCGCCCCCTGCCCTGGAGAAGCCCTGGTGGCCAGCCAGCAGCCCAGGCCGGGGCAGCCTGACTGTGACCCTGTGCCCTCCCCCACCCGGACCCCACTGCTGTTTCAGGGGAGGGCCTGTCAGGCGTGCTGCCCTGGGGCTCCCCACCCCCACCCTCTGTGATGCCTTCCCAGGCGATCCCCACGTGGTAAAGCATGGGTCTAGCCCACACTCACACCTCACTGCTCACACCAGAACAACTGGGTTTCCCTCTGCAGGGGAACCTGCCGCAACCTGGGCCCCTGTGTCCTGGGACACTTTTCACCAAGCAGCAGCCACGGCCCTGTGCTGTGCACTGCCTGGGCCGGTTCTGGGGGGTGGGGGTCTCACCCCAATCTGCTGATGTCGGGGGGCCCCTCCCATCAGCAGGCATGGAGCGAGGGCTCCCAAGGCCACCCTGGGTGTGGGACCATGACCCTGGAGTGGGGTCAGATCAGTGCAGTGGGACCTGGGGCCTGAGCGGGGTCAGCCGAGGCCCACAGGGGCTTCCTGGAAAGAGGGGTCAGCAGAGGAAGCAAGTGTGAGCCTGTGGGGGTGGCCCCAGAGATCCACAGTTGGAGAGGGCAGCCTGTTTCCCAGGCTGGCAGCCACACGCTGCCCTGCCAGGTGTCAGGGACAGAGGTCAGAGACCAGAGGTAGGGGGAGGAGGGAGGCTGGGGCAGTTTCCAGGGCTAGAGCCACAGGCCAGGTGGTGGTTCAGGGGTTTCGACCCCAAGGAGACTGTGGGAAAGGGGGTAGCAGGGGGTCTGGACATTGCCAAATGGAAGGCCAGGCCCAGGGGCATGAAGGGGCATGGAAGGGCGTGGAAGGGTGCCCAGAGAAGACTCTGGTGGTGCCAAGGTCGCAGCAGCTGAGCAAGGCTGGCATTGCCCAGCCACTGGCCCCCAGTGAGGCAAGGCAGGCTGGAGGGCAGGTGGGGGTGCAACTAATGACCGAGAGGCTCAAGGCGCAGAAAGGGGAGTCAGGGGACAGCCCGGGCTGGATGTGGGGGCAGCGGGGAGGGGTGTGCTGCGTCCCGGTGGGCCAGTGCCTGGCGGTGGGTGTGTTTCCCGAGCCGTGGTGGATGTGTGTGTGTGCATGCGCGTGTAAAGCGCTTCTACCACTTGGTCCATTGGGCTCCCACCTCACAGAAAATTCGGGTCACGGCAGAAGAGCTGCCTCCACTTCCTGCCCCTCACCTGTGGGCTCCACACCCTCCACCTGTCACCTAAACCGCAGGGCTTCCTTCCTGGGGTGAGGGTGAGAGCCACACACACCTGGAGCAGGCTGCCCACAACCCCAGCCTGCCAGCCCCCATCAGCCTCCTCACCTACCTGTTGCTCACCTGTGCACATTTGCACACTTACTCACACGTGCGCACAGACAGCCGTGGACACACTCGCACACAGGCCAGGCAAACATGGCTCCAGCTCTGGGCTGGCCCGCAGGTCGGGGGCAGTGTGCAGGACTGTGGGCCACCCTCTTGCTGGAAGGCGGGCGCAGGCGGGTCCCTAGGTGGCTGAGCCGGGGCATCGGTGTGCAGCTCAGCCCGGCGTCCTTCACACACACTGCCTGCCCCTCAGTCCGGTCCGTCTGCTGCTGGGCTGGGAGGTGGGGATAGGGAGGCGCCCACTCTGCTCCGTGAGTGGTCACTCTCTCGGTCACTCAGGGTCCCTGGAGGCTCTGTATCCACACGGGGTAGACTCATCCCTTTCTTCGAGACGCGCAGCGGGGACATCGGGGGCCTCGCCCAGACTCCGGGCCCCTGGCCTCACTCGTGGGCTCTGCCACGCTGACTTGCGCCTTCTTCAGTTCCCTTCGACAGCTTCTCGGTTTTCGCTGGGCATGCCTCTCACCTCCTGGGGTGAGTCAGTTCCCATGTGTGTCTTCCTCTGGAGACCACTGAGCGGGGGACAGGCTTCCTCCGCCCCCCTACTGTCGGTCACCGGCTGTGCGCAGACGCGCCGACGTCAGCAGGCCGCCTTTGCAGCCCGCCGCCTGGTCACTCGCTCGTTGCGACGGGCACTCTCCTCCAGGGCTTTCTGCCTGTGAGGCCGGGCTGTCCACACACAGAGACCATCTCACTGACTCCTGTCCAAGCTGAGTCTGCCCAGAACACCCTCCTTGCCCGTTGCCATGCGTGACCCTTCGCAGGAAGTGAAGTCCAACCTCATTCTGCAGAAAAGGGCCCAGTTCCACCATACTCTACCGCTGGCCACTCTGTGCCACCCCCGAGCACAGGGCCCTCCCTGGTTCCCGGCCCCGGCTGTGCAGCCCAGAGGCTCCCCTGGGGACGCAATGACTGGGTCATTCCAGATGGCGAAGCGCATCTGCCACCTGCAGCCTCTGTAGAGCCCTCAATATCATGGCAGGCTGGGATCAGACCCGCTCTGGTCCCAGCTCGGCGTGGGGCCGAGGGCAGTGACTGGGCTTCGGTCCCCAGGCGTCCATTCCCAGTCACAGCCCTGGGTTTCGGCTCAGGCTGGGCGCTGGGCTCTCCTTAGCCCCTGTCGGCCCACTGGGGCCAAGCAGCTCCTGCCCACCGTGGTCGAGCAGCTCCTGCCCACCGTGGTCGGGAGAGCGGGTCCTGAGCTCTGGCTGCCACTGTAAGGCCCTGTCCTTCGTCCTTCCAGCCCCAAGTGTCCTCGTGGCGAGACTTTTTATTTTTATTTATTTTTAGAGAGAGAGGGAGGAAGGGAGGAAGAGAGGGAGAGGAACATCAATGTGTGAGAGAAACCTCCCACACACGCCCCGTCCAAGATCCTGGCCTGCAACCCAGGCGTGCGCCCTGACCGGGAATCAAACTGGCAACCTCTCAGTTTGCGGGACAGTGCCAAGCCACAGTGCCATGCTGACCAGGGACCCTGTGGCAAGATGTTTAGACACCACTTCAATCGATCTGCTTGTCATGGGACCAGCGACGCTTTTTATTTCTTGTGGACAGGTCTATTTCCTAGTAATTTGTCCATTTCATCCGAGTTCTGGAATGTTGACCTCATTGTTTTATTTCTTTTTTGAAATTGATTTTTGGGGCACTTCATGTTTCACCTGCACACAGCTCAATTTGCTATGTGACATTCAGCTCTGCAGACTTTAACACATGCGTGCAGCTGCGTGTGCATGCAGCAGCACAGTCACAATCGGAAGTCTCCCTCTCCCACGGCCCCTCTGCTGTCCCCTCCCCTACCCCCGACTGGCTACCACAGGTCCGTCTCCCCCTCCTTTGCCCCTTCCAGAACGTCACAGGGACGGGATCGCACAGCCTTGGAATCTGGCATCTTTGCCACAGAAAGTGCACCACGCTGCACACGTGGGCGGTGCCTGCCTTTTGCTGTCGGAGCTGGAGGGCACCTGGCTGGTCCGTGGCTGTGAGGATCGTAGACCAAGCTGCTCTGAGGCCCCGTGTTTCGTTCTCGGGAGTAAATAGTGGGGGTGAAGTTCCCGGGTGAGATCCGCCGAGATGTCCCTATGGTACTGCCCAGCCAGCACTCCCCACGGGTGCAGAGAGCTCCGCCTTCGCCTTCGGCAGGGCCCTTCACTTCACGGTTGGATTCTTCCTTGCCGGTTCACCGGGAGTGCAAGGTGCCGCACCGGGCCTGGATTTGCATTTGCCTGGTGATTTCTCGGGGTGTGCCTCTTCCCTTTCCTACTCGCGGCTGCATACCTCCGTCTGCCCGCCCAGCCCTGACCCAGCTCTAAATCGGGTTGTTTCTGCTCTGTGGCGGCTGGGCGGGCCTTGTGCGATCAGAACGCAGCCCTTAGTCTGGTGGGTGGTTTGCGAGTGTGCTCTGCCGCCCATGGCCGCTTCTTGCCTTTGAAGCCTTCGGTCGTGATCTGTGCTGCTTCTCATGCTTCCTGGCGTCCATCACTCCCAGACGTCATGCTGGTTGGCCGACTTTCCAGAGGACGGCCTCCTTCCGCGCTGGCCTTCCCCTCATTTCCCGTGTCACCGACCCCCATCTTGTTTTCAGCCTGTTTCCCACTCTGCGGGCTCTTCTGGGGCTTCCCCTCCATCTTCTTTTCTGTTTTAGTCGATTCACGAAATTCAGGGCTAACCGGCATGCAGTGCCAGTCACCGTCCTGAGGTGTGTAGTTCGGACTTTTCATAGATGCACCTCGTTGTGTGCCCCATAGCACACCTGCGTATAGAACACTCATCACCCCCCAACTCCCTGGAGCTTCTCTGCACCCCCTGCCTGACGCCAGCCCCTCCCGCTGAGCCAGGACCCAGCTTCCTCCCCACCCAGCGAGCCCCTGGGGGGCACCCCTTTGGCAGTCTCCACAAGTCTGGACACTCAGTGGTTCTGTCACTCTGCACTGGGTATTTTAAAACGTCCATTATTCTCTCTCCTTCAGCTCAGTGGTTCCCGAGCAGCGTGTGCCTGCATTATAGCGCTTGTCTGTGAGTTTCTGCAACACTCGACCACATCTGCACACACTCGGCCCAGTTAAAGGGACTACACAGCCAAACCCAGCACCCGCCACTTAACATTTCACGGTTAACAACTTCCGTGCTTTCTCTCCATCCACCACCACCCTGCCCTCCCTCTCACTGTCTGTTCACCTGCCCTGCTCTGGGCCCTGTCTCCCACGCCCCTGGTCACCACCTGGCCCTGGACTGTGCCCAAGGGCGCCAGCAGGAGAGGACAGGAGGCATGGAGCAGCACCCAATCCACAAGCCCGACGCCTGGCCTTCTGGGGCCACCTACACCTCACTTTGCTCCTTGTGCGGAGGAGGGCTGTTGTACTCAGCCAGGGCGCTGGGGCCGGAAGCCTGGGGGGCCAGGGGAGCCCTCTCACCTGCCTGTGCTCCTCTGATGACGCTGGATGACAGGAGCCCCCGGGGTGGGGGGGGGACCGGCTCCTCCTCCGTGGAGCTGGGCCTGGGAAGGTGAACTTCTGGGGATGGTCCCTCTGCTGGCAGCCGGCGGCACCCGCGGAGAGCGCAGCTGCGCTGGGTGCAGAGTCCTCCTGTGGGCGCCTGGGCTGCGCTCTGGGGCGGGTCGTGGCACGGCCTTGGGTTGGGCCCCCACCTTCGGCTCCCCAGACAGTGGATGACGCACGAGCCCCTGCTGGAAACTTTAGTGATTCAGAGAATCCCCCAACCGCCCTCGTACGAAAGTCTCCTAGGTCCCTTTCCGGCAATGACTGGAGTTCTCTGACCAGCCAGAGGGCACGGCCGCGGCGTCCGGCGCCTCCCCGCTCGCTTTCCCTGGTGGGCCGGGGCGGGGAGGGGGCGGCCCAACTTGGTGGTTCCGAGACTCCCCCGGCGGCCGCAGCCCCAGCCGCAGCCCCAGCCGCACGGCCGCGACCCCAGCCCTGCCCCGCCTCCTGGTGGCCGCTGTGCGCACTGCGCCCGCCCACGGGCGGTGCTCCAGGCGCCGACAGCCGGAGGGGTGTGGCGGGGTCGCGGCAGCCCCCAGTCCCTCCCCCAAGGCGGCCCCCGCGTTTATAGCTGTGGACAAACACACAAGTCCGCTCACGTTGCGGCTAGTCTGTCGGAACTTCGCGTGAACTCCCAGGTGGCCATTTCCGCGATCACGTAGAACAGAAACTAGCCAGGCGCCACCGTGCCAGGAGCCTCCGCGTCCTAGGGACACGTGACCTTCCCGGACTCACCCGCAGCCCACGCTGCAGATCAGACGCTCCTGCCGTGGGCTTGGCCCCCGCCGCGCCGCCCCCGCCGCGCCACCCCCTTTGGCCACAGCTAAAGCAAATGCTTTCAGAACGACTGGCCTCGCCCTCCACACACCTGATGGGACCCCGGCCCTAGGACATGGTGCCTTTTCCCCCTGGTGCTGCTGCTGGTGGCTCAGCCTCCAAGCCCAGGACCCAGTCTTTCTGGCTAGCAAGGGCCCAACACGCCCCTTCTTTGAAAGTCTTTCAGCTGTTGAACTGAAGATTTGCAACACCTGCCCGCCCCCACTCAACCCTGCTCCACACCAGGTCTGTGCACACCACCCTGGGCAGGGTCCCAGGGGTGGGGGCGGAGGGCTGCCACTGCTGCTGGCCCTGCGGACAGGCCCCAGCAAAGCAGTGCTGGGGGGGCGCCTGGGAGACACCACGGTGAGCTGGGGCAGGCAGGGCAGAGGGGTGGGCAGCCCCACTGGGGCCTCCTCCACCTGGTGCCTAGCCTGGCAGGGCTTGACCCTCACCCCCTGTCCTGGAGTCCCAGCTGTCCTTGTCCCCGGGCATTCAGTGGCAAGCTTGTGCCTAGCTTCTCCCATTGCACAGAGCCCACCCCGTCTGGGCCCCTCACTGGGCTTGTCTTTTGCTCTGACCCTGCCCCTGCTCCTTCCTCCCCTGAGCCTACTGCAGCTGCCCCTGAGAGTCAGACCCACTGAGGGTACAAGTGCCAAGCCCTGCTTTCTTGCTGCCCCTGGACTGAAGGACAGGAGGACAGGAAGCTGATTTGTGAGCCAGAGTTGAGGGCTTCTACAAAGTGACGGGTTTGCTGAGCAGGTGGTCACTCACACCCGCCCACTGGCCCTTCTGACTTCCCTCAGGTTGGCTGGCGCGGGCCCCACATGGAGGAAAGCTGCTCCTGGGGACAATGGAGAAGCCACTGGAGTCCCAGCCTGGGAACAAGAAGCTGGCTACGACCTCCTGATGTGATTGGGTTCAGAGGCTCAGGTGGCAATTCCGGGGCTTTCCTGAGGCTGTCTGTGGGTGCCATCCACTTTGTTCCCCAGAATCCCAGGGCACCCACCACAGAGCCAGCCCCAACCTGCCCCTCTTGAGGATTTAGTGCTGCCTTCAGTGACACATTTGTGGGGCCACCTTAGTGGGGCCACCATAGCCTGGAGTTCTCTGTGAGCTGGGCTAGAGCCATTCTGCTCCGGTGCACGGGCCAGGTGGCATCAGCTGAGCTGAGCAGGCAGCCCGCAGCCCAGGCAACTCCACGAAAGGAAGGCAGTTGAAATCCCTGACCTTCAGCTCCAGTGGGCAGAGGGGGGCCCCCAAACAAGCCGCAACCCGAGAGGGTGCCGCTGCTCACGCACACAGCTCAGCCAGCGGAAGAAACACTTACCAACCAGAGGGCTCTCTGAGTCCCACATCCTCCCCTGAGCGGACTTGGACAAGCCACTCTGCAGAGGGGGTGACCTCTGTCCCATGTGCTTCCTGGCCATGAGCTGCCCACAGCGTGCAGCCCCTGGGCTTGTCTCTGACCCTGCCCCTCGGTCTGGGCTCTGGGAGCAGTGCCCGCCCTTCTCTCCTGGGCTCTACCCTGTCCACTCACTGCGCTGAGATTTCTCAGAAAATACTGTGTGGGAATTTGTTTCTCCTGAGAGAGAGAGAACTCCAGAGACTGGCTGAGGTGGCAGAGTAGCCAGCTGGGCAGATGGGATGACCCTTCAGCACCTTTCTTATGTCCCATCTCTGATGGCACTGGAGCAGATCCTAAGGACATTGGTCATTTGTCCCTATGGGAGCAGCGACCACCCTCCCTATAGACAAGGTCTCCCCACTCCTGGTGGCAGAATCCACCAGGCAGCTCCTGTCAGATCCAGGTGGGCTCCTCAAAGCTGCCCCCAGAATTAGTCCTACCCATAACTGAAGAGGCCCCACCCCACCCAGGGCGTCCTCAGCCCCTGCAAGCAAACCAGGTGGGCTGATGACCTGCCCAGACCTCAGAGCCGTGAGCACGGTCATCACCTGGGCGCCCTGTCCTTCCCAGTCCCACACACCCTCACCCTCCGCCCCCACGGTGGCCACGTGCTTGCTGTAACTCATACATCCTGCCTTCCTCAGAGTCGCTGTGGGCCACCCCTGCCAGTGTCCCTTCGCCTTCCCCGTGGGGGATGGAGAGCGGCATGCTGGGACGGCAGTGCCCAGCTTCTCCCAAAGCCGGGAAGCTGACGGATGACAGTTTCCGCGAGGCTCTGCCTTTCCTCACTCGCTCATCGATGACATGCTTCTCTGCTCCCTTCCCCCGGCCTCTTCTCCAGACTGCACCCCGGGCAAGGCTGTCAGCCCCGAAGGGCATAGACTCACTAAGGAGAAACTGCACTTCATCCACACTCAGGCCTGCTCTTCAGAGCTCCTGATCTCAGCCTCCAGCACCGCGGGGTCTAGGGGCATCCCAAATGCCCCCATGCCTGAAGCTAAGCACTGACCTTGAACTCTCAGGCCAGCTGGCTACTGCTGCCCAGGTTCCAGACTTCACTCACAGCCCTGCCTCTGTCTGTTTCACTAAAAAACAAGAAACTTGGCCCTCTTGTTTGGGAACAGCAGGATGACCTGACTTTTTAAAAAATACATACATTACTGTTGATTATTAGAGGGGGAAGGGAGGGAGGAAGAGGGGGAGAAACATCGGAGGGCTGACCCTGGCACGTGTCCCAATCCAGGTACGTGCCCTGACTGGGAATTGAACCCACAACCTTCTTGGTGAAGGGGGCAATACCCAACCCACTGAGCTACACTGCCCAGGGCACGATGACCTGGTTTTTAGCACCAGTGGATGACCCTGGGTCCCCTCCTGACCTGGACGCCTCAGCTGCTGACTCCGACCTGCAGGGGCAGCCAGGATGGACTGGGAGTCCAGTCCACTCACGTCTCCACCCAGCGCTTCTGGGGGCCGCCCAGGCTGGTGCTGTGGTGGCCGCCACGGAGTGTGCCAGGGTCAGAGGTGCACCTGTGAGGGTGGAGGGGCTGGGGGCCTCTGAGAGCCTGGCACCCTGGTCTGAAGGGGGTGGCATAGCAATATCCCAAAACCTCAGGGGGTCGCCCGTCCCCTAGCCTGGTGGCCCAGAGGCCTCAGCAGGACCACACCCCACATCCGAGCAGCCTGTGGTCATCTGCCTTCTGTCATGTGCAGACCCTGCTCCCCTGAAGCCACCCTCCAGGAGAAGTGTCCTATGCCCTAATAGCCTTCAGTTGCCAACGGGATGGGTGCTGAGCTCCTGACCCCATGTTCACAGCCTCCCCTGCAGACACCCAGGCCCTGCGTATGTGGATCAGCCCAGGGACTCTGCTCCAGGCCAGCAGCCCCTCTGCCCCGTGGCTCCCACAGCAGCATCCCCCGAGGTTTGCCCCTTCCCCTTGCCATCTTCCGGGTGGTTTCTCACCCACCTGCTCCATCACTACCTGCAGAGGACAAGTGGCTTCACACCACAGGTGGCCACCAGGGGGGCGCCATGCTTGGGTGCAGAGTGAGGGTATATCAGCGACCCTGAGCTGGGGGCTGCGAGTTGGGTGGGGGGCCTGGATGCAGAGGAGACGGACTGTTTGCTGGCACCTTCTGGGCTTCTTGAGAACTGGGTCAGGTGGTTATGGTGAGCGAACTCCCCAGACGAGGAAGCTGAGGCCAGAGGAGGGGGTGCTGCCCACCCAGGCTCTCGGGGTGCAAGGTCTGGGTCTTCTGGGTTTCTCCAAGTCCTCCATGACTCTGCCTCCACCTTGCTGTGTTACTTTTGGGAAGTCACCTGACCTCTCTGGGCCTCAGAGTCCCCTCCTGTGATGTGGGGGTTGGAAGTCACTGCTGCGGCCAGTCAGAGCCAGCTACAGGCCAGAGAGCTGGGCCCTGGCTGCAGCTCGAATCCCGCTGGTGTCCCCGCCCCCTCCCAGCACAAGGCGCCTCGGCAGGCAAGCGGCCTCGCGTCCATGGGGCTGGGGTCTGCAGGGCCCGCTCGGCCCTGCCCCAGCCAGCAGGGCTCACACCCTCCAGGGGCTGCCGGGGCTGCGGCCAGGACACGAACTGCCACAGGCCGGCTGTGTGTGGACACCTGTGCACACAGCTCAGCGTGCCAGCACCCTGCTGCCCTGCGTAACCCCTACCAGGGACCGCTCACCCGAACCCTCTCCCACCCAAGGTCCCCGACCGCCCAGAATGCCCCGGAGGGGGATCAGGGCTGTGTCTACCCCGGGGGAGTGAGGGGATTGGCCCTTGCTGTGAGTGGCAGGGCTTCAGGCCCCACCCCTCTCCGAGGCCCCGCCCCCACGCCAGGTTCGCCCCCGCTTTGACTCCACACAGCCCCTCGGTGGAGGGCAAAAGAGGCCAGGCAGAGGGTGCTGGCAGCGGCATGTTCCCACGCTCTGTGGTGCCAGCCCTGCCTCACCCTCGCCTTGTGGCGACCAAGGCACCTGGAATGCGGCTGCAGACTCCGTGCCCGGGGGCCACAGATTCCTGTCTCAGTGGGCGAGGGCAGAGGGCGGCTTCCCGCCCTTTGATCCCTGCCCATTCAAGGAGCTGGGCTGGCCCGGGCCTTGCCAGCTAGGCCACAGGGAAGGCTGGGAGGGAAGCCCGGCAGGTCTCCCAGCCCTGCTCCCCAGGCGCCCCGGTGGGCCGGTGGTCGGCCCCTCACCTGGGGACCTAGACCTGCCCTCACCTTCATTCAGCCCGTGACTCTGCAGCACCAGACACACACACACCCGGGGTCCAAGGCTCCACTACTCTCTGCCAGCCAGTGGGGCCTGGCCCTGCTCTCCCGCCGCCCCAGAGTCCCCTTGCCACAGCTGGCCCAGCCTGAGCCCATTGGGGTGCCTGGTACTGGTCAGGAGCATTGGACCACTGGGAGCAGGAGGGGCCCGGGATGCCCTGGGCCTCACCCCGACTGCTGAAGCCCCAGCACTGGCTGCAGCCCTCTCGCAGACCCAAGGCCTCTCACCCCCAAATGTCCTGGTTTCCTGCCCCTCCCAGCACCCGACGAATCTCCCACTCACAGCGCATGGTCCGCATGGTCAGGCACCCTGAGCACCCCGACCCCAGACAAGAGGCCACGCTCCGAGACTGGGTTTGGGGCAGAATCTGGAAACCCCAAGCAGGAGAGGGGGCAGGGGTCTGTTCCGGGTTGCTGAGGGGCAGGAGGAACCCAGGGGGCTGGCTGGGCTCTGTGACGCCAGCCCAGCGGTCTAGGGGCAGGGGCTCAGGAGGCCCCACCAGAGGAAGAAGGACTCTGGCCTCAGGGGCTACGTGGCCAGTTTCTCCAGTAGGCCTCCAGTGTCTGCTCTCCTGACCACCTGGCGCGTGGAAGCCGTCCCCTCCTGGGCAGTCTCTGCTCTTAAACCCTGCCTGACCATGGGACTGTTAGAGACTGGGGTGGCCTTTCCCAAGAGGGCGCCTCCCTCCTGGGACACGGGAGATGGCGGAGCCAGGCCAGGTTCTCAAGTACCCCGGCTGGAGGAGGTGACACAGGTGGGTCCCTTAGGTGCGGGAACGCATTCCTGAGCAAAGCCTAGTGCAAGGTGGACAGAGGGAGTGCAGCGGAACCCACGGAGGTCCGGGGCCTTCCACACGGCCGCGCGCACACACCAACCTGCCCGGGCAGCTGGAGGGGGCCTGGCGGTGGATTCCTGCGCGATGGCCGAGTCCAGGGCCCCAGTGGGGATGGGGCCGGAAGGAGGGGGGCCGGAATGCCGACGCCCCTTCTCCTGTCCCGGCTCGGGGACTTCAGGAAGGGGGTACCCAGGCCGGCCAGGCGGCGCGGGGCGGGACGGGGCGGCAGAACGCGCCTTTGTGCGCGGCAGCCTCTAGAGAGAGCGTGTCGCAGCCGGCCCGGCGCCCGGCCCCGCTCCAGCGCCCGCCCCCGGCCCGGCGCGCATTCCTACCGAGGCCGGCGCTACGGGCGGGGTCCGCGGGCGGGCAGAGGACACCCCCCCCCTGGAAGGGGCCAGTCCCAACTGGAGCCCAACGACGGCGGTGACCCGAGGCCGTGGCCACCGCAGGCATGGACCCCAGGCTCGCTGGGGTGGACCTGCTGGCTCTGGGAGCGGCACTTGGAGGGCGCGGGGCAGGGGGAAGGACGGGAGGCCGCGGACTCGGTCCGCAGCAGGGTGGGTGCCCGGGCCACTTGGCTGGCGGGGCGGGGGACGGGCGTGGCGCTGCTGAGCCAGATGAGGGCAGACGGGCGGCGCTGCGGCGGCCTGTGCGGTCCGAGAAGCCGAGTTCGAGCTGTGGAGGTGCCGGGCTCGCGGTGGAAGGTGGAGCGTGCCGCGCGCTCTGTCCCCTAGCATTGCCTCTGCGCCTCCATCCATTCACCGAGCATGGCCTTGCGGGTGCCAGCCTCTGCTGCGCGCTGGGCAGGAGGCGGACAGGAGACTCTCGCCTGCTCTGCGCAGGTCCTGGGAGCTCAGCGCAGGTGGGCAGGGGCCAGCAGCAGAGCATCGAGGGACCCTGGTGGGAAGGGCGGGGCGCACACGAGTGCACCGGGCCAGCGGGGCAGCCCGAGACCAGCTCCAGGCTGCCCTCCACCCGCAGGGTCTCCACACTCCCACCGGCAGCTGTCGGCACTGACACCCTGCCCCAGGCCCTGATTGGGCACTGGACACCTCACACTCGCCCCACCCCCAGGGCCTGATCATGGAGGCGCTGGTGGGGGGAGCAGGAGTTTGGTGAGGGAGGGAGGGGAGAAGGGCAGGACGAGCTCAGGGGACGGGCGGCGGGGAGCCCTGAAGGACCGGAGAGAAATGCCTGGTGTGCTGTGCAAAGCAGAGGAGTGGCCCTCTGCCTGGAGGGCAGGCCAGACGGAGAGCCGGCTCCAGCCGGGCAGGGAGAGCAGTGGGTACCCGTGGGAGGTAGTGAGCTGGGGGTTGTGTGCGTTCCAGAAAGACCGCCCAGCCGGTGCCCTGAAAGCCTGAGGTGCCATCAGGCCGCACCAAGGTTTGCTTCACGAATGCCTCGCTGCCGGGCACGAAGGTGGTTTCCAGATTTCTGGTCAGAGAAAGTTTTGCAGTGAAAGTCGCTGTCCCCGTTGTTTGCATTTTGAGTCATTAAGACGAATTTCCAGAACTGTGTAGACTCCTGGTCATCAGCTGCTGGCCAGGAAAGTTGTGTCAGCTTATCCCCCAGCTGGGCCAGGCAGGCACAGAGATGCCCTCACGCCCTGCCCCAGCCTGGTCGCTGGTAGCGAGGCCTGACGCCCCCTGCTGAGTGACCGCCTGGAGCCCCCATCTGGTCTCCCTTTTGTGCCAGGGCCTCAGAATCTCTCCCTGGACAGACTCCTCTGGTCACTGTTGGGGGCACCAGCTGGCCTCCAAACTGCCCCCTGACCTCACTCACAGCCCCGACATTCAACACCCTCATTCTCTTCAAAAGCCCCCCGCCCCTGGCTGCTCAGGCTGAAAGGTGTGGGAGTCACCCCTGCCTCTCCCTCCCCCGTTGGCCCAGCCTCTCAAACCTCTGTCCACTCCCCTGCCCCCTCCTTGCCCTATTCTAGCTCCCACCACTCCACTCCATCCTGGTGGCCAAGAGCTACCTCACGCACACACCTGACCAGTCCCTCCTCTGCTTTAAAGCCTGCCATAGCTCCCCAGTGGCCCTCAGACCAAACCCAAGCTCTCCCTGGATCCCCTGCCCCACCCTCCCCTCCCCACCGCCACT